>APFE031734067.1:0-89902 GCA_000404065.3 Pinus taeda | reverse complement strand
ACATTAAAATATAAATTATCATAATTCCAATCAAATGATGGAAAATTGTTTGATACTTGGCTAATTCCATGCCAACATGTACCTAGTTCAAATACCCCTATATGAAGTGAACTAGTCTTGGCCAACACGTTTATTAGAGATGTCATCCATACACGTGAGAAGTATCCATCATATTTGCCTACAAGATTTTCCTTTAAAAAACATTATATAAAATTTTAATAGCAACCTCACTTATATTTGGAATTTTAATAACAACCTCACTTAATGAGTATGAGTACTATTTATTCTTTTTATGAATCTCTCATTTACAAATTTCCATCTTTTGATTGGAATTATGGAAATTTGTAAATGAGAGATTCATAAAAAGAAGAAATAGTACTCATACTCATTAAAATTCCAAAAATAAGTGAGGTTGTCATTAAAATTTTATATAATGTTTTTTTAAGGAAAATCTTGTAGGCAAATATGATGGATACTTCTCATGTGTGTTGATGACATATCTAATAAATGTGTTGGTCAAGACTAGTTCACTTCATCTAGGGGTATTTGAACTAGTTACATGTTGGCATGGAATTAGCCAAGCATCCAACAACATTGACAACAACTAATTGATTTAACCCTTTGGGTTATTTTTCAAGATGTTAATTATTAAATTTGATCAATAAATTTTAGGTAGTCATCAAATGATAACACGTGATGATGATTATTGTCCATCAAGACTAACTTTGATAAGTTGAAACTTTATAAATCTTATGAGCTAACTAATTTGTTTTAACATTTTGTTCCCACGGTCTAACATATTGGAGATATATTTTACTATATCTCTTTGGTTTTCCACGAGTTAACAATTATGAATATCAATTGTTATAAATATTTCTAAATCGAAACCTAATGTATGCATAGATGGCACATTTTAAGATAAAGTGTTTTTCATTCTCCACTTTATTAATATCACAAAGATTACGTATTCTTTCTTACCATGGTGTTTTAGGTTTTGTCCAATGCCTGGTTTGATTATGTGGGTCATAAGAGTTGCTTCTTATTTTGGCAAAGTTATTTTTCTTCGTTAAACTAGCTATAGTGGAAACATATTATTGATCTTCTAAATTCAAGTCAACGATATATTTATAATACTTTAACTTCTTGTTATGCTCTATTTATTCATTTCTTCATGCACCATGATTTCTTTTTAAATTTAACTGTGTTAACTAGTAATTTACTTATTTGCGATGCCATCTCTTAAGTCTCCAATGACTTTTACTTCAATTCATGGCAATGTTAAGAAGCCTCTTATCCTTCATGTTAACTATCTTCTACTTGTATACTTGGTATCTAATGGTACCTTGCCTTGGTTGGTGAAATCCCAACATGTAAGAGGATGATTAAATATGGTGGATTGCTTTTGATTTCAATATTACCTTTGAAGTTGCTTGATTTTCCTCCAAGTTTCTTTGGAATTGTTGCAGCCCCAAACTTCACATTCCTATAAGATAACTGAAGTGCAAATGTGGCAAAGAGGGTTATTTTGTTTCATTGTAATGAAAAATCGATCACTTGCAAATGTTCTCAAGATCAAAATAGACTTTCCATTATTCAGTGATTCATTTATCAATGCTTTAGTTCTAGTTGGGCTTGTGAGGAGGGTCACCTCCAAGATACTTGTAAAAAATAACTTCGTGTAAGTTATTATTTTATTACACAAAAAGTAAAGTAGATAATGTTTTTTTGGAGGTGATGATCGTAATCCCTGTGTTATTACCATTTATTCACACACCAAAATTAGAACAAAAATATTTGAGAATTCTTAGTTGCTTATTAGATCAAATGGGCACCTTGCAGAAAGAATAACATTGATAACTTAACAAAGAAGGATAATGAATATCTTAGTGAAAGTACTGTCACCACAACCTACTTGTTCCAAACATCCCTCTAACTCGTTAATGCATGAACCAAAAAGGGTAGGGGACAAAGGCAACCTTGCCTAAACCCTATTATAAAGTTAATTTATTTTGAACAACCATCATTGTTATTGACTTTAGCAGTTACTTTCCCGCATAACCTTATCACAACAACTCTAAACCCAAAATGGACTTGTAGATGTTCTAATCTCTTCCATGGTTTATAATGATAATCGTTATGTAAAAAGCTTTCCTATGGCACTGTATCAAAAACTTTTGTAAATTCAACAAAGCAATAAAGTAAATTTATTTTTATTATTTTGACATTCCCTTACAATAGGATAGCATGTATACCATAAAATTGTACGATGACTACAAAATATTACTAAAATCTTCAAATTAATAATTTGTTGATAACAAATTTATTAACTTAAGGAGCATTTGCTATTCTTGACTAGTGCCCCAAGGATATTTAAGAGCATTTGGTGCTTGGCATCTCTTTAAATTAAATCACCACCACCTTATTTGATATTATTTGAGATGAGTGATGCTACATTTTGGGTTTAGAGCATTGATGCTCCACTTTGGCCTAGGACCATTTGTGCTTCATATACATTTTAGAGCCTTGTAAGACATGAGTGGCCTATTGCTAGTGGTGCTAATGTATATGTGATGCAAGAGTATGTGATAATTATGTTGGCACACCCCACCCACTAGCCAAAAACCTCTACCAAATCATTTAGAGAAATCTCTTTAAATCTCCACAACAACATTTGCTAAATCATCATCAAATCATTATATTTCAATCATACGGGTTATTGGGAAAGGAATTAATCATTTATTTGTTGTTTTTAAATATAAATTGACCCATATATTAATAAAACCCTATTTTCCTAATAAGGATGCTTAAAAATTTCCTTAGAGGTATGATCCCTGCCATAGTTCAATGTTTCTAGGCCCTTAAGTTGAAATTGGTTAGGGATATAATTGATGTTATACAAAGTTGGGAGAAGGCCACACTTTTATGAAAGTGAAACTATTGCACTTCATTGTTCCTTTCAACATGATACATCCAAATGCATAGCCTGGGTTTGATTAACTAGAGAATGAGACATGATCTCAATCTGTTTTCCTCAAAGTTATCAACTTATGTCATTGTGGTTTTCTACGTCGACTTTATGGTTATTAAGACTTCCTTGTCCTAGTTGATCATCATATCTATTTTCTCTCCAAGATGTTGGAGAGCACTCCCTTGCTCTCTAGTGTTGTAATTTAGAAGGTTTTTGAAGACTTGTTCAACTAAATTTGCAACTTAATCAATGATATTCTTTTTAGGATCAGGTCATTGGCTCCCACGAGGGAAGATATAAATTACGGTTATTCTTTATGTGGTTTTATTTTTTCCTTGAAATACACATTTTGAGGAAACCCACTAATGATTTCTCCTCATTTCGAGGATGGTACCTAAGTTAAATTGGATTACATAAAAGCTCAGGGCTTTCTTAACATAGGGTCAAGGTTATTAAAACAATATACTCATTAATAATTGAACACGTCATTTGTAGGAATTGAACTTAGGTGGGGAGGATAACACTCCTCTCTATTGCTCAAGCTACACCCAATTAATAAGTTTTCCATGTGCCATAATAAATGTAATTTTTATGACCATAGTGACATATCCTTTGAGATTTCCTTCCACACCAACACTTCTCTCTATGAACTAAAGGGTGGCCATTTCATTATTATATTTATACATACATGCAAATGCAAGCATTAAAATATGTTTTCCTTTGTAAAAAATGCTCGTCTAAGAGATGCATTTGATCGCCTTATCTCATGTCCAATATCCAATGTTGACCCTTGTATCCCTAGATCTAGGGTCAAAAGTTCATTTCTAATGTTGCATTTGAGTTTAAATTCTAATTAAATATTTGGCTTAGCCAAGGTCATTACCTAACTCAATGGTTTTGCGATATATAATATATCATATTAACATCCACTTCTAACCAATTTGACTTTTGGGACACGTGTCCCTTTGATGACAAAGGAAGACCAATTATGTGAACACGTTCCCTCATAAACACTCACAAAGGCTCTATACTTGCTAGGGTTTGAACCTAGGTTGTCTACATGGCAACACCTTGTACTTTTGAATTTATCTATTGTAGATGTGTACATAGATGGATATTCATTTCTTTGTATTTCTCTTTCATATTTCTTGCTTTCAACCAATTGATTTAGAGCTCAGGGAGGCTCAAGTAGCACTAATTGGCTTGCTTCCATTAGATTGAATAACATGAGTTCTCCATTGAAATCCATAATATCTTATTCATGATGCGTCCTGTTTCTCCCATAAGATTTTGGCATGGACTCTGTGATTGTGTTTGTGTCAGTTTTAATAACGCACTCCTTGGAGAGTGTCACAAAATATTTTATTGGGACTGAACTTGAATACGTCTTATTTCTTGCTTTTTGATTCTTCATTGTATCCAACCACCCATTGAGGTTGTTATTTTTTCATTTTTCTTATAATGACTTTTGTTGTTGGGTAGGTGACTTCACGTATATTGTCTTTGTACATAGATACACATAAAGTATCGTTATTGTATTCTAATGGACGACGTTGTTAAATCACCAATATTTAATTCAATATGCATTGCTATGTTTTTGCTCAAGCCAAGTTCAATGCAAATTCTAGCACATGTGTGTATACCCTTCCTTGCTTGGTTTGTATCTTGTTTTAAGTCCCCAATATATCTATGGGGGCTTTTGAAAGATTGTCTCACCCCAAAATAAGTAGGGGGAGATTCAATATTCAAATCTAGAGTAGGGTTGAGGAGATGGGCATTGAAGATGGATTCAATTTTAGAAACTACCCTTTTAAAAAAGGTCAACTTTGTGCTAAAATGACAATCCGTCCTACAAGACCTTCCCACAACTTCCATATTTGTCACGTTTTACAATAATAGAACCTCTAGAGTAGAGACTTACCATATTCTTAGAACTTGTATTTGAATTTATTTGATTCTTGAACTCTTTAGATTATGGTTAGAGATCATTAAATATATAGATTGAAGCATTTGCTTGTAGTTATTGATGAAATTTTTAACCATCCATAGAGGAATACTTCCCTCACACATGTACTTGGTTTTGTCCACAACGAAAGAATGTTTTTGGTATATTCGACAAGACTACATCTTTAAAATAATGAGGATTTGATTCTTAATGCTTGACAATCCTTTAAAAGGGAGAGACAATCAAAGTCGCAAAAAAGGAGGTATTCCCTTTATTTAGCAAACCTTCATGGAGGGAACATACTAAATGCAAGATTCACCCCTTGTTTATATGATGTCAGGGAATGTATATCAATTATCTCAAAGATTATTATTAGATAATGGGAAAGAATTTCCATTTATTGTAAATAACTGTTAGCATAATTTAAAGAGTACTTTCTCGCTATCACAATCATAATAGTCATTTTTTAAGGCAAAAGCTACATCAAAACTCATTGAATCTGCAAGTAGATAGGCTCCACACATGAAGGTGAATACATATTTTGAGCATGTTTAAAGTGAAATGAAATAAAATGATGGAAGAGTTCGTAAAAAAAATTAAAACTCTTTCAATATACAAGTAGATACCCTCAACACATGAAGGTGAAAGCATATTTTGAACATGTTTAAAGCGGATTAAAATATGATGATGGAAGAGTTCGCAAAAAATATCAAAACTCTTTGAATATACAAGTAGATACCCTCCACACATGAAGTTGAAAGAATATTTTGAACATGTTTAAAGCGGATTAAAATACAATGATGGAAGATTTTGGAAAAATATTGATACAACAATAGCTCGAATAATTCTCTTTAACAAAAATATATTAAAAATTACTAATAATTGATAAATTAACATTAACATTAGTAAATAGATAAATAAATAATTAATATAAGATCCTTTTCTTTCCCGAGGAAATCTCTGGACAAATCTACTCAAAGGGATCACATCCCGCTAGGGGAGAGACAATCAAAGTTGCATAGGAGGAGGTATTCCCTTTGTTTAGTGAACCTCCATGGAGACAAAATACTAAATGCAAGATTAACCCCTTGTTCATGTGATAGTTAGGGAACGTATATCCATTCTCTCAAAGATTATTCTTAGATAATGGTAAAGAATTTCCCTTAAATAACCATAACACAATTTACAGAGTACTTTCTCACCATCACAATCATAATAGTCATTTTTAAAGGTAAAAGCTACATCAAAACTCTTTGAATATGCAAGTAGATAACCTCCACACATGAAGGTGAAAACATATTTTGAGCATGTTTAAAGCGGATTAAAATACAATGATGAAAGAGTTCGAAAAAAACATCAAAACTCTTTGAATATACAAGTAGATACCCTCCACACATACAGGTGAAAACATACTTTGAATATGTTTAAAGCACATTAAAATACAATGATAAAAGAGTTTGAAAAAGTCTTGATACAACAATAACTCAAATAAGTATCTTCAAACAAATATATTAAAAATTATTAAAAAATTACAAATTAACATTAACATGAATAAATAAATAAATAATTAATTAATGTAAAATCCTATATTTTTTTCCAAAAAAATATGTGGGCATATTGATTTACATTGCACCACCTTATTAGCCGAGCCTAACCCAAAAGACATGAAGGAGAATTAACCCAAGGGAGAGACAATCAAAGTTGCACAAGAGGAGGCATTTCCTTTGTTTAGTGAACCTCCATGGAGACAAAATACTAAATGCAAGATTGACCCCTTATTCATGTGATAGTGAGAGAATGTATACCCATTATCTAAAAGATTATTATTAGATAATGGTAAAGAAATTCCCATTTATTCTAAATAACCCTTAACACAATTTATAGAGTACTTTCTCACCATCACAATCATAATAGTCATTTTTTAAGGCAAAAGCTACATCAAAACTCTTTGAATATGCAAGTAGATAACCTCCACACATAAGGTGAAAACATATTTTGAGTATGTTTAAAGTGGATTAAAATACAATGATGAAAGAGTTCACAAAAAAATCAAAATTGGTTGAATATATAAGTAGATACCCTCCACACATGAAGGTGAAAGCATATTTTTGAACATGTTAAAGTGCATTAAAATACAATGATGGAAGAGTTTGCAAAAAACTTGATACAACAATAGCTCAAATAATTGTCTTCAACCAAAATATATTAAAGATTACTAAAAAATTGTAAATTAACATTAACATTAATAATTAATTAATTAATGTAAAATCCCATATTTTTTTTGTCCTAAACAATATGTGGGTTTACAATGCATGCCACCTTATTAGCTAAGCCTAACCCAAATAACATCAAGAAGAATTGATCCATGACTTCCCATTAACAATGGTGCTTTAGGAATTCCACCAATTAAGTTAACCCTCAAAACTTTGTAAAATCCCAATTTAATAATGAATAATTGCTCAATTTATAATTGATTTATGTATACTTAATAGTACTTTAAAAACTCAACCAATTAAACTAACCCTCAAAACTTTATAAAATCTCAATTCAATAATAAATAATTATTCGATTTATTATTAATTTACTATAAATCTCAATTCAATAATAAATAATTATTCGATTTATTATTACTCCCACACTTAGGCTTATTTCCTTTGCACTCCTCTAGTTCTCTCCATTTGGGAAGCCCTCTCACATTACTTCCAAGAAAGACTGGGCAAATCAGCTAGAGAATGGTGCATTATTGTTCATGTCCCAATTTCGCATCATTATTTTATGTACCCATTTTTTTTCCTAGTAAACAAATTATTTTGCGTAATAATAAAAAATATAAAATATTCCAAATTCTTTGAAAACTGGTTTGACTCGGATACAAATGTCTGGTCGTCCATCACATGATCTAACGGCACACATTCTATCCCGCCTTTAGATTCAAAGGCTCTTGGTAGTTTGCCGCCATAGTGTGTCCTCTCCCTGCACTGAAACCAGCTCGCGAGCTCGCATCTGAACAACCTTGGGTTGCAATAGCAAAATCGTTGCCCCAGAATCGATTCCCTAGCCGCCAGATCTCTTCGTGCACGGGCTCGAACAGCTCATTTGCGTTTCTTGGATGTCAAAACGCGTTCACAAAGGGTATTTTTTCCTGTAAAAGAGTGATAAAATTGCAAAGCGGCATTATTTTTCTTGTCTTCGTCATGAATCCTTTACGCTTGGTTCTGATGTGGTTAGTCTGAGTTCTTGATAGTAAAAAAATGGCCATATTTCCGCTTTCTGGCAAAATTTCATTAAATAAGCCGGTATTCTCTGAGTCAAATCTGTCGCTCAAAGCACTGTCTTAAGCGGCAGAACTAGAGAAGAAAAGTTCATTCAGGTATCTTCAAGGGTTCTTTCTGGTCCAGTTATTCTGAGCTTTCAATTGAAAAGTTTGACCCTATTGTGGCTTACAGTCAAGATTTCATAAATTAAGGCTCTCTGTAAACGGACTAGAGGAGGCTGTACTCATTTTTTTTTTTTTAAACGCAGAGTTTGGGAAGAAGTTCACTGAGTTAAAGGATCGGGACTTTGATGCATCTCAGAATCGTTTGATTGAATGATTTCTGTCTCAGTTCTGCACATTTCGAAGTATTTGGAGAATGTGCATTGACTATTCTGGTATTTGATGGTATTCTGTTCAAATTACATAGAAGAAGATAGAAAGCTAAGGCTTTTAGAGGCCAATCGTACATCCTGCCACAAGCTTTACAGGTTTTGATGAGATTTTTAAGACTGGCAAATAGGATAGAACATTAGGGCTTTCACTAAGCCAAGAAAGCTAATGCCGCATTCTTTACAGATTTACTTCAGAGTTCTGAGACTGAACATTTTTAATGTTCAGGCGGTTCATAGATATCTTCAGTCGGTTTATATTTGTATGGAACCAAGAATTTGATACCTCAACATGAAATACTATGGTCCGGCAGGTTTTCCCTTTCAGCTAATCTTTGTGCAATGTAATAATATCTTTAATGCTCTTTAGTGTCCGAAGAAATCAAAACTAATGGATCAGGAAGCACGGGCTATACAAGCGGTTAGTAATGGAGGGAAACGCTCTCCTTCACAAGTTAGCAACGTAGAGGAAAAGTCATGGTACGTTTTCGCAGTTTTGGCCAGAATAGGCCGTCCAAGCACGCCGTTAGAGCTTTCAGAGAGAAGCTCGTTGTTTTCTTTAACGCCTGCTGAAGTGGAGAGCTTTTGCCACATTCCTGGGTCACCGCTGTCCGTTATAGAAGGCGGTCTTGTAACCTGCTCCGAACTGCCAGTTTCTCTCTTTGAAAGTTTATATGGCAAACCAGTTCTGGATCGAAGGTTTACTCATACGAAAGATGCAGAAAATGGGACTCCTTTAGCGAGTTCAAGAAAAAGGCGTGGCGAAGAATTGGTGCAAGATGATACCTGCAGCAGAGCCAACAAAGTTCCAAAATTAGAGCGAACTTCGCCAATTAAAAGCTGCAAACGACCTGGAATCCCATCTTCAGGACGAGATAGTTTGAAGCACCCCAAAAATTCAAGTATGTTGCTACTCTGCTAGCTTTCTATAGACTGGAATGCTTTCTTTATAATATCTTTATCCGTTTGTTTTTCTTTTCATATCATGAAACTTAGCTACTCCATATGATCCCCTCATCAGAGTCTACAATCAAATTTAATGTATTATTTGAATTAAAAATTCAAGTTTTAAAGTTATTGTTCTGTGGTTGATATTCAGATTATAAAATTTTCCGTCTCACTTTAATTCTTTTTTTATTAGAGATATATAATTACATATGCTTGTGTATTTGATTTTTTTGATTTGCTAGCTGAACAATGTCATTTATGGGTTGTGTTTTACAGACACCTCAAGTTCTTCTTTCCCTGCCCATTGTCTTGTTTCATTGTCCAATATATGTTATTGTAGGCCGAACAATGTAGGCGAAAGTATTCTGTCATTTATATGTTGCGAATTTGGTTTTATTGATTTGCTATCCGAAGAATGTCATTTATGAGTTGTGTTTTACAGACACCGCAAGTTCTTCTTTCCCTGTTCACTGTCTTGCTTAATTGTGCAATACATGTTATTGTCGGCCGAGCAATGTAGGCGAAAGTATTTTGTTATTTATTTGTTGCGTTTTACAGACTGCACAAGTTCTTTCCCTATCCGTTGTCTTGTTTCATCGGGCAGTTTTCGCAAGTTTGTCTTAACGTTTTTCGTTAATTAATTTTGATTAATTGTCATTTTGTGATAAGTTGTTTTGTTTTCTTTTCCACTAAAATTATTGATATATAAAAATAAGAATTGCTTTTGTTATCCAGCAATATTGATATAAAGGTTACTTTTGCTTTTATAATGTAGGAGTTGTTTTTACTCTTACACTGTGTTCGCGTGTTCCTGTTAATATAGTAATAGGAATTTGCATTTAATTTTAGGTAAATATTATATTAAACAACGCTGCAGTGCGAGCATACAAAATCATGTTCTGGAAATAAAAGAAAATTGACAGCTTTCACAACCTACCAGGAGTTCTTTCCAGAGTATTTTGTTGTTACATTTTAAATGTCTTTGCCGAGAGGCACTCTGCCTTGAGAGGTGCTCTCTAGTTCTGGTAGAGATATCATGTAATGTCCTGTAAACATTTTGACTAGATTAGATACAAACTTTTTTCAAAATCAAAAGAGATTTGATCCTCTCATCATTTGATAGATTCAGAGTTAAGATCATCATTTGATAGATCCAGAGTTAAGATGAATCTCGACTGATTATAAATCTAGAATTAAGATGGATCTAAACTAATTATAGGTGTACAACTTTACAAAACAGTAACATTTTTCTAAAATATTTTGTTACTACATCTGAGCTGTTGTTGTTATTGATATTGGTGTACAGCTCAACAAAAACAGTTGATATTCCAGTTATTTTAGAAGACATAAAATTAACAGGAAATGTGATAACCTAGCATTTCTTCCTTACCATTTGCTTCTTACCTATATTGGACGGAGATTGGATGGAGGAGCCATTTGCTGTGCAGCATCTATATCATCCTTCAGCTAACGCACAGTGAGCTCTGCATGGACTGAATTAATAGACATTTTTTGGTTTGAGGCCGTGGAGTGCATGTCTTGGTGATTTACAACAATATTTCGTCACATATTGCAATCTGCTTCCTATGTATTGATTTTTTGTTTCCGCCATTCTGCTTCCAATGTATTGATTTTTTTTTGTTTCCACCAAACCAAGATCCCTGTTACTTTTCCATTTTGGGAGGTACAGATATGCTCTTTCTCATGCACCATGGATGTTATTGAGAAGATGGAAGATCTATTGCTCATGTTGATGAAGTGCCCTATGATTTTCTTGCTTGAGATTCTTTGACGTCCATCATCCATGCTCTTGAAACTTTGATGTCAATGCTTTTGAAACCCAGAACATAAATGTATGTGACAGTCAAAGTAAAGAAATTTTAACCTGGAAGAGTTCATTCTTCTTCACATAGCCAGCGACTCCTCAAAATCATCAATATAGCTTCCAAAAAACAGAATTCGAAAGAATCCCTCTTCCCAAACCTAAAGTTCAGAGAGCCCTTTCCCAGACCCTTTGGATTTTGCATGCTAAACAAAAACTTGCAGAGAGAAAAGCCAAGAATATAAACCAGAAAGAAACACAACATTGAATTCAGAAAGCCCTTTCCCAGACCCTTTGGATTTAGCAGGCTAAACAAAAACCTGTAGAGAGAAGAACCAACAACATAAACCAGAAAGAAACACGACATTGAAATGGACAAATTTCCAGAAGTAAAAACCCAATTACATACCAATATATGACAGACCCTGATTATTGAAATGAAATCCAGAGGCTAAAACCCAAGAGGTGATCAAATACGAGCTCTTCGGGTAAGGTTTCACCATCCACAGGCAGGGAGGCAGACCTTCCCAAACCTGCTGTGAATTCCTTTCTTCCTCATACACCATCACCACACTTAAACTTGAACTTTGAATTGGTAATACATGTCTTCATAAAGTTTGAGGGGATGTGGCATGCGATTTGATCCATACTAATCTGACCAAATTTATTGTCAAACAGTTTAAGATTATAATCGTTGTTTTGATAATGATGTTTGAATCTCCCATAACAATCAACAATTTTATATTGATTTCAATTGTGAGAGAGACTTTGAAGAAGGACATAGGGTTCATCTTGATTGAATTTTATATTGATTTCAATTGCGAGAGACTTTGAAGAAGGACATAGGGTTTAGCTCGATTGTTTGTGGATGTGCCTAGTCCCCATGCAAAGGTCATTACCAGTTTCCCTTCGAGATAAAAAAAATGATCCCTGCACCTGCTACCCTATGTTAGGTATCTCTTCTAATCAAAATTAATAAAATTATTATGTGTTGGATGTTAATAAAGTTAACTTATATTATCTTCACCATGTTCATTAATTTTAATTTTAATATTATTAGTGTCTTCAATAAAAACATTTTAAATATATTTTTCATAAATCTAATTTTCTCTATCTTCACATAAGCAGATAAGGTATCACTTGTAAGATGATTTGCACCGTGTTTAAAATCTTCAACATATAATTAGTAAAATTCCACATTTAAAGCTAAAATGTCCTTCTGTCACTGAACACACGAAAAGGTAAAATGTAATATCGATATCCTGTACAGTAAGCTCTGTGCATTTTATTAATTAGAGAAGTTTCGTTTGCATTGCTCTTTCCTTGGATGGTTCTTTCACAAAGGCTCACGCTTTGCTTATGTTATTGTTTCTATGCGAATCAGCAAGCTTTGGAGTTGTCATTGGAGATCTTGAAGGTGAAGTGGATGGAGTTGGCTTTAATGACAAAATTCAAAGTGTTGGTGGAAGTGGTGGCAAGGTACGAACAATTCATTTTATTTTTCACATATTTTATGGTAGGGAATAATAAGTGTTTCAAAAGCTTTTAAGACATGAATATTACTAATACTTACAACTTATAGCAAATAATAGTACATTTCAGAACCTTTATTTGTCCTTATTGTGTCTGTACTTTATGCCATCTTCAAAGAAATTTTATTATACTTTTGTTTAAAGCTAGTTTGCAATGTGTATTAATCGGGAAAGAAACTATAGCTGCTAGTCTGCCACTAAGGAAACCGGACTAGCAGAATAATAGTAAAGCTTCTCTTCAGAGTATCTGTGAAATGCCATCATTCCCAAAATGTCACAAAAACACTATAAATGGAAGTGAAATTATCCTGATATCTACTGCTACACTGAGAGGTAACAGCCAGAATCCTACTCGGGGAAATCAAAAGGAAAGATGCTTAAAGCCCATCCATATTGGAGATTAAGCAGAGTGTGGAGTGTCAACAGTACCTCCCCTATGTGGTCTCAGGTTCAACAAATTCCAAATCTGCAAGCTGTTCAGCAAGAACCGAGGCCTTATGATCAACTTCCTTAATCTGAAGTTGCACCTGAAGTTGCATTGTATCCAGTCAGGGTAAAATTTCGTGATTTGCCTCATGTTTTTCCATTAATACTTTGCCCATGACCGTCTTGATTTTCCAATAAAAGTCGATTGTTCGATAATAGTTAGTATTGCAACTACAAGTATTACTAGTACCTGGAATCTATGACTTAAGCTCTTTACCTATATCTTCATCTAGGATGTGCTGCCTCCTCTGCAGAGGCTATTTCCTACTGGACTGCCGATGAAGTCTCTATCTTGAAGGCTTTTGTCTACAACTCTGCTTCATTGTTGCACGACTTATGCTCGGCAAATACTTGGTTGGCATATCACTCATTGACTCGAGAAGACATGGGAAGAAACTCGCAAAAAATCAAAGCTACCAGGATTCTGATACAGATTCACACATGGATCCGAATCAGGATTTGGATTTGGATCCGCTAGATTTTTGAAAATCAAGAATCCGGATATGACAAGGATATGTCAAGTACAAAAAATATAATAATATTTTTATAATTTAAAAAGAAGAAGAAGAAGCACTTTTAGGGTTCAAAAATCAAATCCATTTATAAATCACAACATTTAGAACTGAAATCATTAGATATATTATAAAAAAGAAGACTGGAACACTGAAATGATGCATCCTCCCTCATACGAAAAGGATAATATCATAAATGATAATAGTAAGTCGCATTGCAATCAGAGACCACTTCATCGTATTAACCACCAAACAAAACCTAAAACCTAAAAATTGCATTGCAATTAGGTTGAAATTCGTGGCAGGGTCAGATTTCCTTGTGTGATCCGTTTCCCTTTTGCGGGATTCGTTTCCTCAACACAGGATCTGTTTCCACCATGCATGATCTGTTTCTTGCAAATTGTGATCTGCTATGTGGCCGTCTCCTGCACGGTTCCAAGCAGATCCAGATCTGGATCAGATCCGTGGATCTTGGACCCCCTTGTGTCGGATCTGGTAACTTAAGAAAAAATTTGACAAATAGCAAAAAACTAAAAAAAATAGCTCTTTTTTTGCATAAAAGATAAATTAATGGCATTTCCAACACATAGAAGTTATAAAACTGTGATTTACACAAGAATTCATAACATCGTCTCACAAAATATGATATAATAAAACACAATTGATATTTGTATTCACATTTTTTAAAAGTAGACTGAAAATTTATTTCACAAACAAAATCACATATGGTAGGAACTTGCAAGTTTTCCATGAATCATAACATAATTAGAAAACCAAAAATAGTCTGTCTCCATGTGAAATGTCATGTCTCATGCATCAACACAAGGACACTTAGAATAAGCCCTCGAGGAGCTAGTTTCAAGTTTCAACATCAGTGGGCTGAAACAACGACTGTGATGTAGGTGTTTTTGGAGTTTCCATTTGAGAAAATTGTAGACCAGGGTGATCATGTGTCTCGTCATCATGCCAACTCAAATCAATAGGCAACTCCTCCACAATCCATTCGAAATCTATATCAATATCATCTAATACAATTGGATCTGAATCCTTTGGACGGATTTGTTTAGTGAACAACCAAAGATTGTAATACATGTAGACCATCTTCTGCAATCGCTCATACTCTAACCTATTACACTTTTTGTTATGGATGTGCTCAAACACCGACCATTTGTGCTCACATATTGAAGAGTTGCAAGGTTGGCATAGAACTCTGATTGTAAATTCTTGCAATCTGGTGCCTCTGTGCCATAATCTATCCACCAATTGGTTGTAGAAAACAAAAAAGTTTTGGAGTGTTGCAAATTGCAATGCCAAACTTAAAGAATTTATAGAATTTAAAAATGGAATCTTGCATGGCATTTTCTTGTCCTTGCCAAATGCTTCCTTGTACATGTCTCGTTGCAAATTGCTTTTGTATTGAATTTCTTGGCTTGAGAACATCCTCCCAATGCATATTATGATACCCTTCATCACCTTAGGATCTTTTTGAATATTAGACCTCTCATCATAAAATATGCTTGGATTTAGATATGTTCCCACCACATGCAATGTTGAATGTTGCTACTTGTCCCACCCGAAATCAATAATTTTACATATAGGGAGATATTTAGATGAATCTCCCCTATAAGAAACCTTGATGGCCTCTTTGGTCTTGTCCATGCCCTAATAAATGTATCCCATTGGAGGGTCCTCTCTATCCATGATCCTCAAGACTTTCACAAGGGGCTCGGTTAAGCTAACAGTCTCAGTAATTTTTCCCACTAGTCCTCTTTGAAGAGAGACACGTTCACAACCATGGCATCTGGTTTTGTGCTATCATTCCAAACTAGCCATTGTCGGCTACAAAACATCTGTCTTAAAGCTTGGTACTCATTCCAAAGGCTTTGGAGGGAGAGGAAATTAGTGGCAAACTGTGTGACAACAAGCCGATTGAGCTCACCCCCTGTGAATTCTCTCATAAGACTCAACACCAAAGCATGGTTATAAATGTACTTGGTTATTTGTTTGCACTTTGCAATATTTAAGAACTTCTTGATGTCCTCCAAAATTAGGTCTATGAAATGGGGAGCACATAGGCTCCAAAAAATGGTAAGATATTTTTTTGGTTGGCATTCTTCCAACTACCACATAATTTGTAACATTGTTTGTGATTACTTTGACAACATTTTTTACCCCAACTTCCTCCACAACCTTTGACAACATTGAAAAAAATCTAATTTGCATCCTTTACATGTGAAGATGCATCAATGGACTTAGGAGCTTGGTTCCTTTATGCTAATTTTAGGCAACAATGGTATGTTTTATGCTTAAGAGCAATTCTACTTCAATTTCTTTATTAGCCCAATATCAATATCTAGTTTAGCAATCACATCAACATGATAGTAAAATGCAGATAGAACATAAACATAAACAGTAGAAGACAAGCCAAGGTAAGAGGAAACAAGATGTGGCACTAGCCAGGGACAAACCCCAATGTGGGGAAACCCTTGATCAATTCTTTTTATAGTCTTCAATAGTTCGGCAAAGAGAGATAGTACAATTTACAAATCTGATAATTTCTAACATCAACAAAAGAGACCTAACCAAAGAAGTCAACGTTGGTCAACGCCCAAAATAGAAAATTGCCCTTCTTTCCTTCGCACGTGTGGAGAAAGATGTTGCCCAAAAATGCGTACCCAATCAATGAGGAGAGAGAGATATGTGTGAAGATGAGTGTGTCCAAATGAGGCTAAGGCACTTCTAGCAGGTATTGCGCTGCGCTTCTAGCAGGTATTGCGCTGCGCTTCTAGTAGGTATTGCGCTGCACTTCTAGCAGGAATTGCGCTGCGCTTCTAGCAGGAATTGCGCTGCTCGTAGGGGCATCCTTAGGTTCACATCAACGAAAGACGCCAAGCATTGGGAGGCATCGCCCATCATCTGCAAGAATCATTTCCAAAAGCAAGAACCATTACAGTGTGCCAAATGACAACAAACAAAATATTTATGTTTGGTTTGATGCTCTGACAGGGTCGAAACTACTAGTTGAAGCACAACGCCAGATAGTGGTAGCGATGACCTTGTCATTTGGAATCAAATTTGTGCAAATAAAAGAGTTTTATATGGTGGACCTGTATATTTACATTGCCTACACTATAAAAAATGGTCATACCAAATATTTCATCAAGAAGAGCGTTAAACAAATCATTGTAAATTCCCATCGCTCATCGCTCATCAAACACCAATCATTTGATTGATGGTAACAACCACCCCATCCATGCAGTTCGACAAATGAACACATATTATAGATGGCAAGTGTTTCAGCCATGAAATCAGCAACATCAAGTTTTTAAAGGAGAGGTGGCAGTATTTAAAACATTCAATGAACAAATGGCAAAGATTTCATGAATCCAAAGTTTCTACAGGGGGCAGGTGGAGGATGATTTGATCAACATCTCAGATTATCTCAGGTTTCAAGCAATAATTCCAAACTAATTTTAGCAGGCAATTCGACTTGTGGCAGCAGATTTGATATTTTAGATTTAATTTAATTCCTAAATTGTAATTTAATTTATTTTTAGAAAAAATACATTTTCTATTTTATTTTATTTTTGATTCCTATGTAATAGGAATCAAAATAGATTTGTAATTTAGTATATATAGGATTATTTTTAAAAGATAGAGGTTCGATTTTTGCAGTAGAGAGAGGCTGCTTGGGACCGTGTAAAGTTTCTCTTGAATATTATTTTAATAAAGCAGTTTTTGTCCTTTAGACTTGGGATCCATCATGGTGTTAATGTCTAGTATGTTTTTCTTGTAATTCACTTACATATTTTGTTTTCTCTACCTTGTTACAACATTATCTAAGAGATGTGTTAGAAATTCATCTACACACGATGCTCCTTCCATGATGATTTTGTTGTTAAATGTAGTGGTTGTCTTTGCAGAATCCATCCTCTATTAGATGCTCTGCTGAGTAAACTTGTGTTTCTCTTTCATCTAAAGCTGCTACTGCAGATCCATCCCCTGTTTGATGCCTGTAGGGCAGCGAGCTTTCTCCCCTATTCTTCTCACATTTGCAATCTTTTATCTGGCTAAACATTGCACTTACTTACCCCAAGTTTGTCGGCAGAAACTGGCATCAACCCCATAGCCCAATGGTCCTTTCTCTTGCCGTTTTCAACCCAAAACCTTTCAAACAAATCCCCGCACTCCATAGCTAGCCTAAGAATCAGTTGTCACAACGACATTTTGTTGGCAAAGAGAGAGCCCTCTCAGGTTTGGCAGGGCTAGATGCCAGATCAAAAGCTTGGTCTGTGGTTACCTCGGAATTGCCTCTTCTCAGCCTTGAGGTTCATTTTGAGTGCTAACAATACCTTTGGCACCGCTATTCTGACCATGGAAGGAAGACTTGGCATACTTGCCAAGCGTGCACCCCTTGCACACTCCACCCTTGTCAAGATGTCTTGCTGGTAACCTTGTGGCAATCTACTAAAGAATCTTCAACGCCCCTTGATCTAAGTGTCCCATGCGCCTGTGCCAAAGTTCACCTAATCTGCACATCCTGCCTTGCTGCTCAAGGCTGAATTAGTCTCTACATGCAATTTGTAGAGATTTTTCACCCTCACACCTATTTGCTTCTTACATCTAGAAGCCAAGAGTTAGAGGTCAGCCTTGTTGAAAAGTGTAACTAGGTTCGGTTTTCATAATGTCATGTAATTATGATTTTATGTAAAGAGATGTAAAGCAGAAAAATAAATTTATTGTATTTCTTGCTTCATGGGTTTCATGAGCAAGAGATTTTATTTTTGAGTCAAGACTCTCATTGAGAGTCTTTAGGAATTATTTGTCATCTAGTCATAAAATGATAGAGTCATTGTCATGTAATGAAGTCATGTTACACTTTGTTAAAGGCCAATCTTGTGTATGTAAAGTATCCTCCAAGACCTTGTCACTTATCCTCTTCAAGTCGGCCTACAACGATGGAAGAACTTGCTAGAAGTCGTCGGCTTAACTACTTGTGATCATGTCGGCATAAAGGACATGAGATGTAGTGTATATATAGTTACACTCGGCCTCACTTAGAGGCAAGCAACTCGACATACATTCGGTGAAGAGAAGTGCGAAGAAGGGAGAAAGAGGATTCTTCTAGGCATAACGAAAAAGGTTTTTTTCTGGGTCAGCGAAGAAGGGAGGAGGAGGATTCTTCTAGGCATAACGAAAAAGGTTTCTTTTGGGTCAGTGAAGAAGGTTTCTTTTGGGTCAGCGAAGGAGTATTTCTTCTGGGCAAAGCGAAGAAGAGTTTCTTTTGGGCATAATGGAGGAAGGTTTCTTCTGGGGATAGTGAAGAGAGAATTCTTCTGGGGTCAGCGAAGGAAAGGCTCTTTTGGGGTACTGAGATAAAGATTTAGACTAGCGACCAAGATTCTCTAGAGGAAGCTAGTGAGATCATAAAGACTGAGATTCTCTATAAGAGGTCGAGAAGAAGCATTGTGAAGGATAGAGACTGAGTTTCTCTAGAAGGAGCTGAGGAGAGTAGTTCAAGATCAAGAAGAAAGTCGAGAAAGGGAAGAGGCAAAGCATCAAGGCTAGTGACAAGTTTCTTGAGAGGATACTAGAGTCAAGGGTCTTTGTCATGGTCTTGGTACTCATCAAGTGAAGATCTAGAAGAAGAATTTTTGATCAGGTTTTCCTCTCAAGAGGTGAGAGGTTTTGGCCCTGGCTAACAAGCCTACATACAGTGTCACTTGTCTTTTATTGTGCATATTGGTAATTGCCTTGGTGAAAAGAACACAATAATAACATAACGAAGAAAAGTCTATAAGTTGAGAAGTAAAAGTATATCACAAGCAATTATCAAGTAGAGAAATCTTTTAACTATTCATGCCCTAGATTTCTCAACAAGCCTTACCTCTGTTGAAGGTAACATCATATCCTTTATTTTCAAGGATAACTACTGAAACCAAGTTCTTTTTCAGCCTTGGAACATAAAGAATATCTTTGATATGAAGAGTATTACATGACTCCCTCTTAAAGCTAACAATATCAACTCTCTTGGTAACATACTTGCCATTATCTCCAAGCTCGATATTCACTTGCATATCCTTCTCATCCAACTGGATGAAATACTCTTGATTTCCCGTCATATGGAAAGAGGTTCTTGAATTAATGTACCATGTATTGCTTGTGGAGAATTCAACAGGGCAATGTATATGTTAATTCTCTTAACTTGATAATTGTTTGTGTTACCTTTTATTTATTAGCTTTGATCTTTATTATTACAATGTGCAATACATCAAACAACTACCAAAACAGTGAGAACAATAACATAGTATACAGGCTGCAAGCCAGCGCCAAAACCCCTCCTGTTGAGGGGAAAACCCGAAAATCTCTTCTTATCTTTCAGATCTTTCAATTGACGAATACCATGACCTAGACTCAAACAAATACCCTCCAAGATTAAATCTTCCTTGGCCTCCAGCTGCAATATCTTTGACCTCTTAGTAAATCCAAAATTCTTCTGGCCAACAACTGCTGCTTTCTCTCTAGGAGACTTCGATCTCCCTCTAACTGCTCTTCCCTTGATATGGATTCTAAGGCTAGTAGGAAGCTCTAAGAGGCCTTTGCTTGCCTTCTTGATATTCTTGCTTCCAAAATCGAACTTCAGGCTCCCCCAACGTAGAAACCCTAACTTCACTCTCCCAGAAGAATGTAGAGAGACCCAAACACTTCGACTTTCTTCTTCCTTCTCTTCTTCGCACTTCCTTTTTCGTCCTTCTGCTACTTCCTCCTTCGCATGAGAGATGAGTGAGTGAATGATCCAAAATGGAGGACGAGTTCCTCTTATATATAGGCTTCTTCAAGGGTGAATGTTGCTCTTCATGTAGGCCGACTTGACAACTCTTAGGCCGACTTGATGTTGTAGGTATTTTTGAGATTTTCAGGAAAAAATAAATTTTCTTTTATAATTTACAATGTGCCCATAGGGTCTTTCATATATGACAATGATCCTTATACTCAGGACAAACCTTAGAAGCACTTTAATGAGTGCTTGACCTATAAAATAAATTCTTTGGGCAAGAAACCCAAGCTTGATAATAATAAAAATAATTTCTTTTTCATTTTATATATACAAGAGTACATTTCATTATAATGAAGACTGGACCTAGTTACACATTCTTCAACACTGCTCCCTATTGAGCTTGCCATGCAAGCTATCAATGAGAAGTCCTCAAACTGTGAGGCAAACTCATCTACCTCAGTTGATGCAACTATATTCTCCTTATTTGACCCCTTCTTCTTCCAGTTAGGACACTTGGAAGCATAATGTCCAAAAGTATGGCAATGGAAGCATTTGATCTTACCCAGATCTGTCTTCTTGTCACCTTTTTGACTGTTTTTGCTCTTCCCTTTGACTTTACCTGCAAGAGCAAGATTCTCCTCCTCCTTCTCAGCCTTGGAACCCTTGCCATTATTGCTAGAAGTCTCAACTAACTTGAGCCTTAACTCCTCCTAGATGAAGTGATTCCACAGGCATTCCCAATCTGACACATTATCTCGTCCAATAATGCTTTGCAAAAAAGTACGCCAATCTTTGGTAAGCCCATTCAGAGCCACATGCACTAGCTATGTGTCTATAGGCTTCTCTCCAATAACTGCTAGCTCATCATGGACTTCTTGGACTCTGATGAGATAGGTAGTGATACTCTCACCCTTATGCAACTTGATTGTCCTCAATTTCTATTGGAGGACCATCTTTTGGTTCTTTGAAGAGTTTTGGTAGAGCCTGACTAAGGCATCCCACATATCCTTAGCTGTATCTTTACCTGCAACATGAGGAACTATATGATCTCGAAGTCCATCCAAGATCATTCTCTTGGCCTTGGACATTTGACTTTGGAAGAGCCTCAACCCGTATGGATCTGAAGGTTCTGGAACAACTTTCTTAGCAAATTCCTTCAACCCAAACTCGTTCAACAAGAGCGATATGCGGACCTTCCAAACACCAAAATTTGAGGAGCCATCCAGTCTATCTTGCTCTCTCAATCCCAATACTCTGTGAGTTGTCATCTTTCAACTTTGAAGACTCTTGTGCTAATCAATTCCTGTTCAAAGCTATGATACCATGTAGAATTTCTACGAAATTTTGATTTGTCGTTATGAACAATCTGAAAATAATTTTTCTTTTCACGCAGACACAAAATTTCTCTACCAAATAGTAGCGGAATAAAATAGAAATAATTTCACAAAATTCACACAAAAACAACATAAATTTTCTAGGGAACCCAATAGGGAAAACCCTCGCTTGCTTGAGAATTTTATTGAAGAAAAATAGACTACATATCTCTTACAAATAACCTTGCTTCAATAGAGAATGCAATTTGATCTATCAGCTTTGGACTACACTTGAAATAATTCTGCAAGAATATTGATCTGCTTTCCAAGGGAAATTCTCCTCCAACAATTCACACAAGATAAATCCTCTTGCATGTTCCTCTCACAAGCTCTCTTGCTCACAAACTCGTGCTCAAGAATTATAATCAATTGTGTGCCTTTGATCTCCCTATAAGCTTTACAATTAGGCAATTGTTAGTGAGCTTTCTAAATTAGGAGTTGAACTGAAGCTTGTGAAAATTCCTGAATCTAACACATCAGAAACCCCTACTGCATTTTCTAGTTTAGTATCTCCTACTTGTTCTTTGCATTAACAAGTTATTTAAA
Source organism: Pinus taeda (assembly GCA_000404065.3). Lineage (NCBI taxonomy): Eukaryota > Viridiplantae > Streptophyta > Pinopsida > Pinales > Pinaceae > Pinus > Pinus taeda. The sequence goes on along the minus strand of APFE031734067.1, from coordinate 67,347 downwards.
TATATAAATATCAAAGTAAACACAAATGCAACATTCACAAATATACAGATCAACAATTGAAATAAACTGAGACAACACAAGGGACATTGCTATTTTTGGACAATCGTCCCCAGGAAAACCCAATGTGGGAAAACCGATGCAACATATAGAGGGTTTGTGTTATTAAGTAGATTCTAAATACAACTAGGGTGCCAGAAACGGCTCTCCCTCCAGAGAATATCATTGGCAACAATACCTCTATCTGGAGACAGATATTCTGGCTGATCAATAACCGGATGAACGATCCCATAATGACTCTGACTATTCCTTGTGCTGGACAGCAAAAGCTGCTCCATGCACTCTCTGGAACTGCGACACCCTCTTAAGAACTGCATCACCCTCTTTGGCTTTGCGTTAGCCAATCAACTCTCAGCCTGTCCCACTAGATCACCTCAGTGCAGCGTCTGAAGCCCTCTACGTCAATCGCATCAGCCTTTATGGCCTCTGTGTAAGCTCCTTTGGCCCTCTGCGTCCTCTGCACTGGCCTCCTTAGCCTCTGCGTCAGCGTTCCTAGGCTCTGTGGTGCCTCTTCCGACACTCTGTTGCCTCTTTGATATGTATTCCTCGACCTTTTGCCGAGATGCCCCTCATTGCCATTGATCACTTGTTCGATTTCCTCAGCAGAGCTCGCCCCAGGAAATCAAACTGACTGATCTATCTTGGTGTCTTGGTGTGTCTCCAACTGACCCTCAAGCCTCCTCTTATACTTTTTCTTGTTGACGATTCAACGACAAAGATTAAGTCCCTAATCAACGACTAAGATTAGATCAGGCTTGATCCTCGTTATTTAGAACTTTCTCACCCATATTTTATTAATACACATTAATATTTTAATTTTCCTAAGTTTAGACTTAGGGTCTCATTAAAAATATTAATTATTTTAATATCTCTCTATCCGGGTGGAATTTCCCCAAACAATTTCTGGGTGTTGGAGATCTCATGCGCCTTAGCCTCTCCACCAATTTTCATAGCTAGAGCATATTCGATGCTACCAAAAGTCAACACTCCCTCTTAGTGAGGAATGTGCTCTAGTAATGCTTCACCATAGGAACATCACACTGATCCTCCACATCGGTACTTGTGCTGATGCTTGGCCTGCTGCTTCACACCCTCTACACTGCTACTTCCTGTATTGCTGTCCATGACACTGCCACTGCCACTGCCACTACTACATCTGTACTGTAGCTCCCTCTCAACATGCTGCATCATGCTACCCATAACAGTGCCACTGCTAAATGTTGCATTGCAACTCAGTTACCAAGAAGTAGGTAATTGACTTCCCCAAACACTGACATCCCGGTCAGTCTGGAAGCCTGAAGCTACCTCTGCTGCTATCCTGTGCTCCATTTGTTGCCATTGCACTACTGCAAACACCTTTGTGCCTCTCGCACTACTGCAACCTCTGCTGCGCTGCTACAGACTTTTGCACTCTAGCACCGCCTTGTCGCTCCATCACACCTTGCTCCACCCAACACTTGTTATTATGCTACTGCCTTTAAGGGCCCTCGTAGCCAGATGTGATCCAAGAGTTTGGGTACCTCAAGGATCTTGTCCTTGTCTATAGCTCTTTCGAACTACAACTCTAAATCTCCCTACCTCCCTCCTGGAGATGCGGCTGCCATCTCTGCCTAATGTCGAATGACAAGTTGGTTCTCCTCGTCCTCTTTCGCTGCTGTCCCAACAAAACTCGGATCTGGATTTCTTTGGTGCTAGAAATCTTATAAGGAACAAGCTCCTCTAGACTCCCTTTGAGTCATGATTTCCTTCACGGAAATCCTCTGCCCAAATGTCAAATCACTCCTCTCCAATCCTCCTTTGTTGTTGCAACGCGAATCTAGATTTCTTGGCTAACAATCCGTCGAGGTAGTGCTTCCCTCTACCTTGGTTTCGTCTCCTTAGACATTGTTTTGTACAGATAGAAACAACATCCTACTAGCTCCTCAAATCACAATTTGCATAGCTCCCTTAGCCTCAACAACTTAAGGATCTGAGCCCTTCTGGCTCTGCACAATCACGACAAAGGCTGAATTTGCTCCTCCGGCCAATTGCGTCAATCTTACCTAGCTGAGAAGGATGACGTGGCTCTGCGTGAACCTCTTTTGCCTCTCTGCCTTTGCGCTGGCCCTTCCCTTGGATCGAAATGCTGATGCAGGCTCTGCGTGATCCTGTGTCGCCTCTAAGCATTGCGTCACCTCTTCTCTTGCCACTTCAGCTCTAGAACAACATTGTCTTTTGGGAGAGCTGCTTCTGCTGCAAATTTTCAGATTTCTTTTGCTGACGTCTTCAGTCCTTCTGTGATCTGCAATCACTCTGATACCATGTGAAAATTCCTGAATCTAACACATCAGAAACCCTTACTGCATTTTCTGGTTACTATCTCCTACTTGTTCTTAGCATTAACAAGTTATTTAAATGCATAAATAACGAAGTAAACACAAATGGAGCCTTCACAAATATGCAGATCAACAACTGAAATAAACTGAGACAACACAAGGGACACCGTTATTTTTGGACAATCGTCCCGGAAAAACCCATTGTGGGAAAATCGATGCGTCATATAGAGGGTTTGTATTATTAAGCAGATTCTGAATACAACTAGGGTGCTAGAAATGGCTCACCCTTAAGAGAATATCCTTGGTAGTAATACCTCTATCCAGAGACAAATATTCCGGCTGATCAGCAATCGGATGAACGATCCCACAGTGACTTCGACTATTCCTTGTGCTGGATAGCCGAAGCTGCTCCACGCACTCTCTGGAATTGCGTCACCCTCTTAGGGACTTCATCACCCTCTCTGGCTCTGCGTCAGCCAATTGACTCTCAGTCTGTCCCACTGGATCACCTCAGCACAACCTCTGAATCCCTCTTCGTCAATTGCGTTAGCCTCTACAGTCTCTGCGTTAGCTCCTTTGGCCCTTTGCATCCTCTGCGTTGGCCTCCTTAGCCTCTGCATCAACCCTTATTGCCTCTCCGTCAGCCTTCCTAGGCTCTGTGCTTGCCTCTTTCGACACTTTGCTGCCTCTCTGATATGTATTCCTCGTGCTCTTGCTGAGCTGCCCCTCGCTGCAACTGATCACTTGTTCGATTTCCTCAGCAAACCTCGCCCTAGAAAATCGAACTGACTGATCTCTCTTGGTTTCTTGGTGTGTCTCCAACTGACCCTCAAGCCTCTTATACTTTTCATGTTGACGATTCAACGGCTGAGATTAAGTCCCTAATCAACAACTAAGATTAGATCTCGCTTGATCCTCGTTATTTAGAATTTTTTCACCCATATTATTTTAATACACATTAATATTTTAATTTTCCTAAGTCTAGACTTAGGGTCTCATAAAAAATATTAGTTATTTTAATATCTCTCCATTCAGGTGGAATTTCCCCAAACAATTTATGGGTCTTGGAGATCTCATGTGCCTTAGCCTCTCCCCCATTTTTCATGGCTAAACCACATCTGATGCTACCAAAAATCAACAGGGCTTTTGTAGTTAACAAAAGTCAACACACTTAGTTAACTGGATTCTTCTAATATTTAGGAGGCTATCTCCACTTATTCATTCAGTTCCCAATTTAACTCACACTAGAAGACAATTAACTTAATCTTCCACAAACTCACACTAGTCAAACTGCTTCTTGAACTCCTCTTGATCAATAGAACTCGTACTTTTCAACAGTTACATGTCTCTGTTGCCTGGTCAAGGGGCATGATGCAGGCCCCTTGAGCCTTGAGACAAGTTCGAAGGGGCCTTTAACAACCACACTATGGTTGTTGCAAGCCCCCATGAGCTTGTCTCAGGGCCCTAGATTCTTCAACATGGAATCAGAGGTATGGTTGTAGTCTAAGGAAGAGCAGAAAAGAGACATACAAGGATTCGTCTTCAAGGACATCAAAGCAAGTTGAAAGGTTTAAAGGAGCAAGTCTACAACAATATATGGAGTATCAACTTTAATGATTACAACCATGCACTCAACTCATGTTCAGTTTGATGGAGTATATCAGTACCATTCCTGGGATCCTCACTTCTTGATCATTGAACCTTCTCTGTGAAATAAAAGACAGTCTTGGCATAAATTATAGACTCAGGGATATATGGCAGAATTGATCCAAGAAGTGCCTCTCGCAATCCATATTATACCACTGTCTCAAACTAGTTACTGCAAGAAGGCAATTTCGGTGATAAGATAGTCTCTCTATACAATGCATCTCTACACAAAGACATCATTGTCTCGGTATAGTGTCATAACAAATATTTGTCAGTCTCGGATCTTGAGCAACATGATTCTCAGATCAGAACATAAGTCTCTGTATATCACTATCATAGCTTGGATAATGCTCGATGTGGGTGTTTGCTGATGCACTCCGAGGAATACTGTGTGATAAAGTCCACTTGTGCGATAACAATATCACTAACATGTCAACAATGTGCTCAAATACCTTGAAGATGAATTGGAAGTCAAGATGATCTCAAGGTCACAACGCAGTTTCGATGATGTCAAAATCACAATTGTCATGGAGCTAGAAGGCCTTCAAGGAAGTCTTGACAAAAGGATACTAGTGATGGGCACCTCAATCAAAGGAAGTACCAAGGTGAAGATCTCCGAAGAAGATTGCCTGCAAAATGATGAAGAGATCAGTAAAATCGGCCTCAAAGAATATACAAATGACATGTTGGCTCAATAAAAGAGGCTCAATAAAAGAGACACATCAGTTCACATTGACATGTCGATTTATTATGGAGGCATAACAGCTATAAATAGGCGGCTAGAGTTACCACAGAAAATCAGAATTTTGGATAAGTATCTCTTTAACTTTGGAGGTACAGGAACTCAGATTTCGGATGGGTACGAGATTGTCTATCTTTGCATAAGGCTCAAACTTTGGACGGCATTACAGTAGCTTCATATGGGTGCTACAGAAATAGTAAACATTCTCGGCATAAGTATGATGATAAGGGCTTCGGTGCAAGAGGGGAACACTGTGTCTTATCATTCTAGACAATATCATCTTGGTATAGCAGTGATGACAAGAATCTTAGGGATCCACGTCAGTCTACACAATCTCGACATAATTGAGATGAAGAAGGTCCTATAGTAACACTCTCTACAGTTAGGATCTTAATGTAGACTCTGTCACAAGGTTATGATCACAACGAAGGAGCAACTATGGTCATGAACTCGTTGGGCCTAGGTGCAGACCTTAAGAAGATCTCGATGGTACAGTTAAGACTTTGATGAAAGTGCAAAGGTGTTGCAACATCAGTGAAGATCTTGATGATGACCTCAGAGGTGTAGCAATGATGATGATCTTATCAGTTAGAGTTATTGAGATTCTTCTTAGCATGATAACTATTTGTGAGACTTTTGCTTATTAGTATATTCTTTAGTGTTAGCGTGTCTTCTTTAGTTCATCAAACAACTACCAAAACAAAAAGACAAGAACACAAGATGTTGGCTTTCTGCCAGGGCCAAAACCTCTCCCTCTTGGAGAGGAAAACCCGCACAATATTCTTCTTATAGAGATTCTTATTGACAAACACCAAGACCATGACCCTTGACTTATTGAGCCACTCCAAGACCAAGACACCAATCCTCTTCTTCGTTACTGAGATCATCATCATCATTGCACCACTAAGATCTTCATTACTTGAAACCATGTCTTCATTGAGATCATGATTATCATCGTCCAGAATACATGCTGAGACAAAGTGTCACTGTAGGATAACCGAGATCCTTCTCCTTACTGTGATCTCCATCGAGACTATGATTCTGCGCTCCTTGCATTGAGATCATTCTTATGAATGTGTCAAGATTTTCACCATTGTAGTGCTGCTTCGATACTGTATTGTACTCGTAGATAGTGATCATGATGACCACCTGAGAAGCACATGACTACTGTGCTCACCTGAGATTTTGAACGACTGTGTCATCCGAAAAACTACAGGTTATTGTTCTCCATCGAAAACCTGAACGACTGTGTCTCCATTCAAAATTTTTGTGTCACTTTACTTGTTCGAGATTTCAGAGAAGAATGCCAAGATGTCACTATGTTTATCACTGAGATTTCAGAGGAATGTAATTCGCAAGAATCTAGGGCACATGTAGTTAATGAGATTCTTCTTGACTTGATAACTATTTGTGAGGCATTTTTAATTTTCTTATTAACACAATCTTCTCTTTGACATTATTAGGGTGCGTGTTTCTTATTTCATCAAATAGCTACCAAAAACAAAGAGACAAGAACACAAGATGTTGGCATTCTGCTAGGGCCAAAATCTTTCCCTCTTGGAGAGGAAAACCTGCACAATTCTTCTTATAGAGATTTCAATTGATGAACACAATGACCACGACCCTTGACTTACTATGCCATTCCAAGAGCAAGACACCAATCCTCTTCCTTGACACTGCTGAGATCATCATCATTGCTACACCATCACCGAGGTCTTTATCATCGAGATCTTCATATGTATAGGAGAGCTGCATGTAGATCCACTGATGGTGTGTCAGTCTTGTCATAACTGTTCCTTCACCGAGATCATAACCTTTGTGACTGAGTCTTCACCAAGAACGAGGTCATGATTGTGATAGGATTATGACTGCTCCTTACTATATGTTGAGATAGTGTTTCACTCTGAGTTCCTCCCATCATTATTATGTAGAGACTGTGATCATCCATGTTACCAAGACTATTGAGATCTTTATTGAGAATATAATTGTGTCCTCTTTTCACTGAGATCACCCTTGTCACTATCATCACTGCTCCTTATTATGCTGAGACTGTGAGAGTATGTATCTCTTGCAATATCCATCCGAAAACATGTAGACACCTTCAACCAAAATGTTGTAACATTGCCTTTATCTGAGATTCCTGTTCCATTACTTGTCACTGTATTGTTTCGAAGTTACAGAGGCTTATGCGAAGTTCTGTTTCTCTGTGACTCTAGCCGCATACTTATAGGTGTTACATCTCTATATTTAGCCGACATGTAAGGGTGAACCGATGTGTCCCTATTTCTGAGTCGACTTGTCATTAATATTTATTTTGAGGCCAACTTAATTGTTTTCTTCACTGTTTTGCAGGAAAACTTCTTCGTGCTTGTCTTGGAGGGATGTTCTAGACTTGTATACATTTCATATATGCTCAAGAAGAGCTTTTTACATGTCTTTGACTTTCCTAGACCTATGGAATGAGCAAGAAACTCATTCTTATAATTTACAAAAAAAATATTTCTTTTTCTTGACAAGTACAAAGATCAAAATTACATTTGTAAATACCGAACCTAGTTACACTTTCTTCAACACTTCTCAACAGTTACATGTCTCTGTTGCCTTGACAGGGGGCCTAATGTAGGCCCCTATGACCTTGAGCCAAGTTCGAAGGGGCTTATAATAACCACATTATAGTTGTTGCAAGCCTCCATGAGCTTGTCTCAGGGGCATAGAAGCCTGTAACAGGATTTTGCAGGGGCCTCCATTAACAAATTGATTTATTTATTTTAAATTTCAAAATTAAATGAAATACTAAGGGATTGATGCTTACTTGAAGGCTTGTTGCCAGATCGTGAAGGTTGGATGTTGGAGGAGAGCTCAATTACAAGTGAAGTGAGTTTGAGCAACCAAAGAAGAGGCTGGATTTAACAAGAAAAAAAGGCGATGAGGAAAAAATCGGTTTGGGGGACAGGGTTGTGTGCCAACTGAGTGTCCATGAGTTCGCTGAGTTCCCGCGAGTTTCACAAAGTCTGGCATGTGGTGAGATTGTAGGCCGAGTATGGTCGAGTCACTCGTTTCATAGTAGACTTGGTCATACTTGGCCCACTTGTCGAGTCATGCTACAATGATCACAACAATAAAAAAATGTCGATGTTTTGGGTAGCATTTGGAGTATTCTCACGCATGAGGCAAGTGGGATAAGTGATGGGGTTTTGCACCCGTAGACCCATGTTATTTTGATGACCCATGTTATTTTGATAACCCATGGTATAGACCCATGGTATTGCACCATTTGGAAAAGTATAAGGGTGAGTGATTCATTTTTGTGGTCAACAAACGAGCAACATGTGGAGGAGAAGATCGAGTAGGCCTAAAACTTGTAGAGCGTTAAGAGGGCCTATGGCAAGTTGGCAAGAGAGCATCTTGTGGAGGAGAAAGGCTAGGTAGGCCTTAGGCTTGTGGAGGTTCGAGAGGGCTTGTGATAGGTCCACAAGAGAGGATCTTGTGGAGGGCTAAGAGGGCCTGAGGCAAGTTGGTAAGAGAGCATCTTGTGGAGCATGCCTCAGATTTGGAGAGGGCTGAAAGGGCTTATGGAGGGTCAAGAGGGCTTGGGCAAGTTTGTTTTGAGGAAGGTTGAATAAGCCTTAAGTAGGCCAATTAAGGTTGCTGAGTATGCTATAACTGTGATAGCAAAAGGGAGAGGCCTCTATTTCGACAAGAGAGAAGGGTTGAGTTTGTCCTTGACTTCCAGTGATTGGACAACTACAAGAGCAACCAACAATGAATAGACTATGGCATATATAGTGAGCGTACTATGGCTTGGAGACCGAGCAAGAGCGCAGAGAAACCAACAGTGAGGTAGTTTGTGGCAAGTATAGTGAGCAGACTATGGCATGGAGATTGAGCAAGGGCACAAGACGTGCAAGGTCATGAGACATTGAGGGAGAGATTCTATCAAGTAAGCAAGAGATTTGTATGAATAATATTATAGGTTTTATAATATACCTAGGGGGGATAATATGAGGAATAGAGGGAGGTACCCAAGGGAAGAATGTAATGTAATAATGTAAGGATGGTAAATGAATGGGCCATAATTAATAAATAAACTGGTTAACCTACATTATGCAAGGGACTACTAGTAGTTAGGAAATAATGTCATAAGCCCATGGTATTGTATGTCTGGTATTGAGAGAGACCCATGGTAATTACCTATTGTATGTATGAAGCCTATATAGAGGCTAGAGGCTCTCCATTGAGAGATGTCAAGTATTGTTGTATTGACAAGCATATGGCTTGTGGAGTGATCTCCTTCCTTAAGGAGTAATTGTATGGTGCTATCCTACCTCAAGGGTTTGATTAATAAAGAGAAACATTTTTGTCTTATTTATGTATTGGCTCTTGGGGTTTATTTTATTAGAGATATTAATATATTTGCAGGTCAGATCTAGTACAAATGGTATCAGATTTGACCTGAAAATATATTAAAATTAACTGATAAAATAAACCCAAGAGCCAGTACACAAATAAGATAGAAATTTTTCTCCTTATTAATCAAATTCTTGAGGTAGGGTAACACCATACAACTACTCCTTAAGGAAGGAGATCACTACACAAACCATATGCTTGTTAATGCAATAATCCTTGACATGTCTCAATGGAGAGTCTCTAGCTTCTATATAGGCTTCATACATACAATAGCATGAGTAATTACCATGGGTTTCTCATTACCATACATCCAATACTATGAGCTTATCACATTATTTCCTAACTACTTGTGGTCTATTGCATTATGGGGGTTAACCACTTTATTTATTAACTATGACCCATTTATTTATTATCCTTTCATCACATTATTGCCTTGGGTAGCTCTCTCTGTACCCCATATTATCCCCCCTAGGTATACTACATTCCATCCTCCTTAAGCATGTTTCGTCCCCGAAACATGAGAAGAACATAAATAATAAGGTCTATTTAAGAGAGTATTCCATTGGTACCATGCACTTGCGTCTAGCCATCCCAGAGAAAGGTGAACACTCGATCTATCTGATGCCTCGCTCGCTTGATATGGAAGCTAGTTTTGGAGGTTCCTTTGTGTTGATGTGCTGTGGGTGGATCGTCACACCTCTCTGTGTGTCGTCAAGGGTTGTTGTCCTTGTTGCTCATTCATTGCCACCTTGCAGGTTGTCTTGTTGAGTGATGCGGGTGGTGATATGCTGAAACTTTAACTGATGGTATATTTTTTCCTCCACTGTTGGTGCTTGAGTGGTGTTTAGTGCTTTTTTTGGTACCTAATTTGATGTCTGTGTTTGGTTGTCTACCATCAAATGTTCATCATATGATGTGTCAGTGCCATTAGAGCTTTTTGCTTCTGCCTCCATAATATCTGCTTGGTTCTTAATGGAAATATCATGCAGGGTAATTTTCCTCTTTTTATACCATAGTTTCAAGAATTTCTTTTGTAAATTAATATTGATGGTGCCCATTGAGTCCATCCAAGGATAACGCAAAACAACATTTGCCTCATCCATGTCTAAAGCATAAAAGTCAGCATATATTACATATTTATCCATGGTCACCTTCAAGTCCTTAAATATTTGAATAGGTGTCCCATCAACTTGTGTGCTTGCAATATGCTGTGCTAGAATTTGCAAGCGTTTGACCAATTTGAGATTGATTAGATTATGCTTGCTACTAGGGTGAGCAACAACAATGATCTTCTCTTTTTGAATACTTCCATGAACTTTTAGTATGGAGGAATCAATAGAAAACAATCTTTTATGTTTCTTATTATCTTGTCATCTAGCATGAGACCATTTCTCCAAAATGTTTTTTTCAAATTATTCATTAGGAAGACTTACCAACTTCTTTTTGTCAAGTGAGTCCCACCATATCGAAGCCTCATCTCTAAAATTAAGCCATGATGTCTCTTTCCAAACTGTCGGACATGTTGATTTTTCCACTTTTAGGAATTCTTCAATAGTAGGACCATCATATTTTGCTGTAAATTTCATCTTGCTAGAACCCTTAAAGATAGAGTAAAGGTTTTGAAGAAAATCACTTACTTTGGCAAAAATTTAAAATGGGCATAACTCAGTCAATATAATTCAAAATTCTTATTATAAAGCGTTTTTGGAAATGGAATGACCATTTTGCATCTTCCCATGTGATTGAAATCCCTATCTGAGCACTATGGAAATTTGGATTCGCGCTGCAACTGTCTCGCCAAAAAAAAAAACTGATTTTAAATCAATGATATCTCCTTCATTAGGACTCTGATTTGACTGATTTTTTTTGAAATTGGGTGATTTTTTCAAGAAAAACTCGCATTTACAATCTATTTTCTGAAATTCTGCACAAAAATTGCAAAAAATGATAGGAGAGCCGCCGTCCACGAATTGCCGACAAAAAATTTTCTGCAACACAGTTGATTTTAAATCAGTGATATCTCCCTCTTCTGTACTCCGATTCGGCCAATTTTTTTGGTTTGAATTTGAGTATTTTTTCATGAGGAATCCAGATTTGCTATTAGTTTTTGCAATTTTTTTCCAAAATTTTCAGATCTAATCTGCAACCTTGCTGCCCAAAAAAATCTTGCAAAAAATGAAAAAAAATTCTTTTCGCTTTGTTCAAGAAAGAGCTTTGATACCACTTGTAATGGATTTGACTTGCAATTGTAACAATTTCTTTGATAAAATAAACCCAAGAGCCAATACACAAATAAGATAGAAATGCTTCTCTTTATTAATCAAACCCTTGAGGTAGGGTAACACCATACAATTACTCTCTAAGGAAGGAGATCACTCCACAAACCATATGCTTGTCAATACAACAATACTTGACATCTCTCAATGGAAAGTCTCTAGCCTTTATATAAGCTTCATACATACAATCTATGTCACATGGTTCGAGTTCGAATTCGAGTTCGACAACGATTAAATTTGATTCGAATTTGAATTTTCCGATTAGGTTCGAATGAGGTTCGGCATTAGGTTCGACTATACATATTTTTCTATATATATATTATATATATATAATATATATATATATATATATATATATATATATATATATATATGACCTCGTTCTAATGGAGCAGGAATAACCTTGTATAATGGACATTGCAAAGATTGAAGGATTAGACATTCTCAGCATATCTGTTTTAGCATACAAATCTACCTAGACATATCACAATTGCACAACTAGTGATCTCGACATACCTGTGAGGATCTCAGCTGAATGGAGAAGCAAAGATCTAGGACAAAGGCATAGTGTCAATGGATCTCGCATAGCAGTCTTGGCATCAAGGCCTCGGTGATACTCCTGTAGAAGTCTAGACTCTAGACAAAGAACAACAATGATAGAAACTCTCTCTCGGCCTAATAAGATTTGATGTTAGACATTGTCTCAATCACACACACACACACATATATATATATACACACACACTACAATTGTGGCACAATAACAAAGCTGCAGAAATGATCATTCTTAGAGGATACAATCCCTGCATAACAAAGAGCCACAATAACCATTACAGTCTCGGAATAAATGAGACAGTAAGGACCTCAGTATAGTGAGGAATAGTATCTCATCTCGGTGGATCTATTTCTTAACAGTCAATGTATCTATATATGTAATGGAAAGATCTTCGGATCCCTCACTATCTTTACATGATCTCACTGTCTCAGTGTAAGAAAGATCACAATGATCTCGCAGTCATGGAAAACACTCTCGCATGATCACAGTCAACATGATGGTCTAGAGTACAGTGATGAAGGTAGGATAAAACAGCTATCATGGCTGTCATAATGAAGTTCTCAGTGCATCATTAAAAAAATCGAACCTTAAAAAATTCGTTAAAATTTGTCTTTAGGTTCGTTGAGGTTCGTTTAGGTTCAAGTTCGTTAAGGTTCGACTTGAGGTTCGAATTTCAGGTTCGGTGAACCTGAGCGAATTTCAAATTTTTTTCAGGTTCGCCGAATTTCGAACCTGAACCTTCAGGTTCGCCGAACCCTGTGACATAGCATACAATACCATAGGTCTCTCAATACCATACATTTAATACAATGAGCTTATCACATTATTTCTTAACTACTTGCGGTCCCTTGCATAATGTGGGTTAACCACTTTATTTATTAATTATGGCCCATACATTTATCATCTTTACATTATTACATTACATTCTTCCCTTGGTTACCTCCCTCCATACCTCATATTATCCCCCCTAGGTATACTACAAGTTTGTTGTAAGTGAGATACTTAGTTGTGTTGGGTTCGAGGAAAGAGCATAGAGAAGCAAAGGAGATTCAAATCATCTAGATCTAAGATAGATCTAGGGCTTGATTTTTTGGATCAGATCTAGAGTAATTGTTGTATATGTAGTTTCCTCAAGGGTTGTTATCCCAATAAGGGAGCCCGAGAAGTTCTCATAAGAATTTAATGAAAAACTGTTGATTGGGTAGAATTTGTGTAATATGTTATTGTGCATGATCTAATTGCTGGTTTTAAGTTCTGTTGTGCTAAATTTGTTTCTGGTTGAGCACATCAGCGTGTTTTAATTAACTAGTTAATTTGAGATTGTTACCAGATTTGGTGTGGGTGCAGGCGCGCATTGAATCTAGTGCCCAAAAATCTAACAAAAATTACTTACCTAATGTTTTACATGAGCAACTAGATAAATATTTAGTTATTTAGTATATTATTTTTTTAAAACCAAAATAGAAATAATTTTATATAATGAAAATATGTGCTTGGGCACGACATTACATATAGAATACAGATATGGAGCATGCAGGTATATGCGTCCAGTCCTGCTCTCCCACCTAATATCTAACATAAAACATAAAAATACTTCTCCTATCAGATACCTATTCAATTGATAGATCCTCCAAAACTCTCCTAGGATCAAATAAAATTTACAAAGCATGATATAATAAGTATCCAAGCTCAAGGAGGCTTGGAAGTAGGCTCCAAGAAAGTGGCCACAACATTCAAATGAGGAGTGTGCCTGGCATTACATGAAATTGAATTACCAGAAGTCTAAGAAGGCTGGCCAACCATTTCTTGCCCTTGTTGGATTTCTTCTAGTTGATGACGCATGTAGTCAATTTCGTCATCTGCCCATTGTACCTGAGATCGTTTCTCTATAAGAATCTCCGTAATGGTTGTCAAACTTGATGCCAATTGGTTATATTTGATTTGCAACTGCAACATTTTCTCCTAAAGGCACTAAAGGTCTTGTTCGATCTTATCCTAGTGAGTATCAAGTTTCAACTCGCTACAATCTCCAACTTATCTCCAGGTTTAGTTGTAGCAGGGAAACACACTTAGCCAAAACTTGCTTTCTTTACAAATTCTAGATCCCTATTACTCTTGTCTACCTCCTGCTTCTAGATTGACCCATTTTTATGCAACTTCTTTCCTCTTCTATGAAATTATCAGGGGTAGTCAACACTCATGACAAAGAGCAATTCACATTAAATCTTGAATACTTTCCCACCTACAGAAGCAAACTTCCAATTTTAACTACTTGATGAAGAACGAGACAAGTCCAACCTTGTAGGGGGTTGAGAACCTCCGTTGCACCTCAATCTATTTCTAGTGCTGAAGTCCATGTCCACTCTTTGCCATTATTGCATAATACACCCCCAAATCTCCACTTAACTTTTGCTGTAGTATGTCAACTCCCCACAAGGGCTTGGGGGCTTGCTTTAAAGTCATAATCACTATCCTTATGTTGCGACTTTCAACTGTCATGGGAAAGGACAAAGTGCGTCAAGCAAATGTCATTCCCCTACTACAGGTGCTCAAAGATTGTTTGCCAACCGTCAACCTCTTCATCCTATACAGGATTTGCTATCAAATCCGTAGAGGGCTGGAATAAGCCCTTCAGTTGACTTTGCAAACCACTATGCAAGCCTCCCTCCATAGGTACGCTTTGAAATCAATTTGCCTTGATTAAGAGCTCTTGTGCATGGATATTCCATGAGGCACAATGTGACGCACTTTTTCCTAGGGAACAAGTTCATGATTAACTCTTGGTTGATTGAGGTTTAATGAGAAGTGTTGCACGACTCATACTCATAAGAATTCTTGCTATTGATTGGGTGACTTGTATACGAAAAAAAAAGAAAAAAGTGGAATTTTGAGGGCCTTCATAGGTCTTATGAGGGTTCAATGCTAGTTTAATGTAGATAAATGAGTTTAATGAATTTTGAGAGTCTTCATGGGTCTTATGCAGGTTTAGTGTGAGTTTAATGCGGGTAGATAAGATAAGATAAGATAAGATAATAATATTTATGTCCAACTAATGACCACAAGGTAGGTCAAAGGGACTGTTGAGTACAATGATGTCCATAAAATGCGGAAGAACTAAACGATCTGCTATAAAAAATACAATGCATGAATATAAAAGGTACAATGTAGGAACATAAAAGATACAATGTATGGAATGCCTCGACAAAGAGGACTAGACCAATCTCTCCTAACATCTGACACTGATTGAAGAGCATTGAAAAAATTCCACAAAGTTTGCTGGTCTGATGAAGGGTCAATGGGAGGTACAGACTGTCTACTAATTCGTAGTCTAGGGAAGTTTGTGCACTGCTGAGGTTTGGAGGACCTAGTTCGTCTTCCAGGGACAGATCTGAGACGGTTTAGCTGTTGAGGTCTTGTGTGGCGGGGTGAGGTCCCACGAATCCTCACTGGTCTAGAGTTTGCATATGAAACAATATCAATCGTTCTCTTTGTGCCCCTGTCTAAAGGTAGTACCCTGGAAAATGTCGTGATCCTCTGTGTGGGGTCTGGTCTAATGGGAGGCTGAAGAATATGCGCTCGTAACCTAAGAGCTTCTTGCATATATGGGGCCAAACATCTTTGATCGGGATACCTGAAAAAGTCTGTGAGGGTTTGCGAGCCTCTAAACAAGCAATGGAACCTTCCTCTGATCTCGTAGTAGATAGGGCATCCAAAAATAAAGTTCACCTTGGTCTCTACTTCTTGTAAATGACATAGCTGACAGATTCTGTCTGGCCTATCAATTTGGTGGTCTGTCTCTACCCGAAGTCTATGAGAATCTACTCTGAACTGGCCTAGAGGAATGTGAAGAGCATGCATCAAGTGGTGAAATGTACACTGGGGTAATAATGAGCCCGTCTCTCAACTCCAAGAAGGGCGCAACCCTCTAGGAGGATTGACTCAAGGGACATGGACGAACTGCCTGTAGATGTCCTCCTTGATGATCTTGTTCAACTTTTGTCTAGTAGGTAGAAGGTGACCAGGAGCATCCAAGGAATATCAAAAAAGAGGGAGACGATCCAATTGAATGCCCATTGACTCTAGGAAATCTGAAACTCTTGTTAACCAACATCTAACTCGGCCTGAGGGAGTAGAACGAGCAATATTCTCAGAAGAGCAATATGACAAGTAAGGGTAACGGTCCCTACTCTTTATCGAGTCTGCAAATCCCTGGACAAGTTTAATGCCGGTGTTTACGGGTATGGGTGGGAACCGCAGGTTCTATGAGTGACCCATCTCGCTATAAAACCCGTCAAGATCCACAGGTACTCGTGGGTCTTATAAGGGTCGTGCTTCATGGTATTAATGAGATAATCCCTCCTCCCATTTACACTAATTATGCTAGGTTCGAGAGATGAGCCTTGATTTTCCATCATATCAGGTGCTTGATTATTGTGCCTTAGGACATGATATATTGAATGGATTACCACTGTTTTGGTGATAATAAATTCTTTTAAAAACATTTATGAGTTCAATATCCACGGGGGAGTTTACACTAGTATAATCAGCTTTTGAAGATTGAGAGAAGAGGCTTGCAGCAGCCCCGTGGAGGGCGTATCTTCAGCCTGGTTATTCGTGGCCTGTACAAGTCCCCAGGAAAACGGAAATTCAATTTGTCCACAGGGGTGAATGATTTCCCCTTCTCATGTCATATTAATTTTGATTCCTCCATTGGCCATGTGCGTTTTTTGTTATTTTTTCTATTTTAATTTTATTGACTTTTAATTGATCTCTTTATTTTTTTTTGCACTTTTACTTGTGTTTTTTCCTATTTCCAACTCAATATGGTAGCTGTTGCTATACTTTTAGGAGGCATGTATAAGCTGCCATGCAACATTTGTTAATTTTCATTCCTTCACATGCTTGTTACTGTTGAAAATTATTTCTAGAAGAACACGGGTGGGAGTACTGCAAATCGATTCTAAACACCAAAAAGAGGTTCTATACAGTAATTTATTTCTATATATATATATTATTTTTTTTTGATTTTTTTTTTTTGGTAATTTCTTTAGTAAAAATAGTGATTTCATCCCTGACTTAGACTAGTAATAATCTTCAAAATAAATTCTTCCCTAAAATTATAGTTGAACAAGTTGAACAACGGAGAGAGGAGCAGCCAGGAAAGAGATGTTTCTATTTTGTTATATTCAGTAATAATCTTAAAAATAAATTCTTCCCTAAAATTATAGTTGAACAAGTTGAACAACGGAGAGAGGAGTAGCCAGGAAAGAGATGTTTCTATTTTGTTATATTTAGTAATAATCTTAAAAATAAATTCTTCCCTAAAATTATAGTTGAACAAGTTGAACAACAGAGGGGGAGAGAGGGGGCAGCCAGGAAAGAGATGTTTCTAGTTTGTTATATATAGTGGTTTCATCCCTGACTTAGACTAGCAATAATCTTAAAAATAAATTCTTCCCTAAAATTATAGTTGAACAAGTTGTGAACAACAGAGAAGGGAAGAGAGGGGGCAGCCAGGAAAGAGATGTTTCTAACAGCATGCAGCAGTTCCGCACAATGCTGTACGGATCTGTACAATCATACATACAGTATCATACGGATCCCTGTAGTTGTATGGAATGATGAATCTGGATCGGCCATGCAGACTGTCGTGTAAGTCGTACAACAGTTTTCTGTTGTTTCTGGTTTTTTCAGCAGACAGTACAACCTCAGTTCAAGGTGCTCTTGGAGTTGGTATCCGTGCAGTGCTGTTTTTTGGACAGTTTTAATTTCTAGTTGTTATATGATTGATGTTATGATCTGAAATTTAATTTCGGCATTAATTAAATACACCAATCTATTTGTTTGATTAAGATTGTAAGGACTTTAATCACCCTAGACTTCTCACAATTACTGCTATGCTTCTTTCTGCACAAATTTTCCATTCTACACCTCTTTTTGATTCAATTTATAAAACACAAATATGGCTCATTCTGCAATGAATTACCTGGTAATGAAAATAACTCTTTCTGTAGTATGTACTCGAATTACTTGGTGATCACATCATTAATGTATATTGACCTATATTTTTGCTCCTTTCAATGCTATCCTTCTCAATGCAGATGACTGAGGATGGTGTTGCTCTAGACATTAACAAGGAAGCAAAGTCATTACCATTGAAATCTATTATTATGAGAGATGATACGTCGATAATAAGTCCGAAAAAAAAGGTGCCTAATCAATCGGCTGCCTCTCTCCTGTTAGCTCCAGATTGCCTTTCAGTTGATGCTTGCCTCAAGGCAAGGGGCATTTTGGTCAAAGAAAATGACTTAAATAACATAGGCGTGTCTGCGGAAGGGGCAGTTGACACTGACACGGGAATTAACGCTGTCAAAACAGAAACTTATTTTAATTCAATAAACTCCATGCAACTCCCTGTAAATGAAGATGTGAATTACAATGTTAAAGATGATTCCTTCCAGACATATAAGCGAAGGAAGGGAGATTTATCTAACAAACAATTGGGATTTATGGAGACAGAATGTATGCTTTGTCCCAATTGCTGTAAGATGGATCTCGAAACATGTTCTCGTACAGGAAAATATGTACAGACTAGTGGAAAGCTGGATGGTACACAAATAGTTAAATCAGAAGAGAATGGGCTCAAAGATGATCACGTAACATTAGCAGGAGATACCCTCACTTTGCAAGTCTGCCTTTCTTCATCAGATATTAATCTGGTAACCAGAGAAAAACCTCCTATACAAGTTAAGATGTCAGATTCTTGTATCGGTGTTGATTCTCGGCAGACTTCAGTGTTTCAGAATATCAAGTGTGATGGTGCACGATGCAAACAAGGCTCTCCAACATCGAAGGTGGAATCACCAGATAAAAAAGTGGATACTTGTCAGGTCGATGACCAACCTAATATTGGGAATGCTTGTGCTAATGTTGAGAAAATTAATACTTCAAAACAGAAGATCAAAAAAGTTGGAAAGGCTAATGCTGATATCAAAGATGAAATGGATAGTGCAGTTCTAGCTTCTAAAATGGTAATTTTTGTTTTATGAACATTTCATATTAGTCCCGTTTTGAAGATATAGTAACCAAACGCAGTGAGTTAAAGACCAATCGTCATGAAATTTGGCCTTCATATTTTTTTGGTTTTAAGCGTCATAGCTCCGCTTTTGTATTTCTAATTCTATTTTCATGCACATTACACAGTCACCTTGTGGATCATTTGCATGGTTATGTTTTATCACTATATAAAGAAATGTTCAAACTTCAGATATCCTCATGTTAAATTGTTCTTGCAGAATGGTTCGAGACCTAAGCGAATTCCTCTATTTGAGTCGTTTACTGTAGAGGAGGAAGAAGGTTCAGGTAAAAGAAGTTGTTCCTTTCAGAATCTGCACTCTAATTTTCTTTCTTTGCAGAGAATTATCGCACAATATAAACAGAATGTCAGTTTGTCATATTAACAACTGTCTCAAGATAAAGGGTGAATGACTGGCAGGTGGATATGGCACCGTGTACAAGGCTCGAAGGAAGCATGACGGCAAAATTTTTGCAATAAAATGTATGTGAAAGCTTCACTATCAGGGTGTCGATATTTTTTAAATGATTCAGCGTATTGTAAAATATTTAACAGTGTCTGATTTGATCCATTCGTTTGGCAACCATTTAAGCAATTGGAAAAGCTGTATACAAAGCTATATCTAACCATGGGCTGCTGCAGGTCCTCTTGAGAATACACCCACCAATTATGTGACAAATGAGATGAAGATGTTGGAAAGATTTGGGTAAGGTTAAGTTGGCATAAACTTCTTTGTCTGAAATATTTTGGAAATTTTCCAGTTCTGTTCATAACTAAAACTTTACCAAGGCTTCAATAACACGGTGTTTGATTTTAGACTTGGACTGCTTTTTCAGTGGCAAACATTGTATTATAAAGTACGAAGGTGTTGTCAAGGACCATGATTGTGACTGTCTTATTCTTCAGTATGTTGAACATGAAAAGCCAGAGGTGATGATGATTGTTTTCTATTAAACTGGTGCATTTTTCTATAGCGCATGTCAATTAAAACTAAATTCTTAATCTGGGTCTATTTACAGGTTTTGAAAAGAGAGATAGATTTGTCACACCTTCGTTGGTATGGTTACTGTATGTTCAAAGCACTACAAGCATTACATAAGGAGGTAAAAACTTATTCTGAATCAAAACATCTATATTGTTTAGATTTTCTTGTGTTTTACATACCTCTATTAACTTGTTCTAGATGCTTTGCTTTAGTAAATGTGTTGATCTTTTTTGGATGTTCAACAGGGAATAATTCACAGAGACGTTAAACCAGGAAACTTTCTTTTCTCGCGGAAATCAAAGAAGGGATATCTCATTGATTTCAATTTAGCTATGGTAAGTTTTTCTCCAGTGATTAAATATCTTCGCTACTTCGATTTTTTCCTCTTATATGACATGTAATAACTGTTTAATTTAAGGACGTCCTTGCCCTTTCATTCTCTTGAAGAGCGATGTTACACACATAACAGTGGAATCATCCTGGCATGCCAATTTTCTTATTGCATCTGATAACCCTTCGATAAAAGGAGGATATGAATCCAAACATCAAGCTGTCATTTATTAAAGATATCTAAGATATGTCTAAGACAAATCAAATCTATCTATATTGGACAAGCGAAGGACGAACCTGCTAGTTCAAATGCATATGCTGATATCTACAGTGTTATCCTATATGGTTATTTAAATATGATCGATGTTGGTAAACAGAATTTTATATGGCAAATCTTCGATTCTTAATCTTCTTGGCTCTAAATTTGCGAATTATCAAATTGAAGATGCAGAATGCATGTATTGTTGCATAACCTTAATACTTGCTCTATGTGTGCAGATCGTAGGTTCAATAAGCAAAGTGATAGATCGCATGTGAAGCATGCAATACTGAAATAGAATTCTAACACTTGGTTTCCACTTTTGCAGGATCAGCTTGATCCAAATCCCAGGAAAAGTAAGATACCATGTTATTGCTGCAAAAATGTGATCAGTCTCTAGTGAAGTTCTTTCTGATTTTGATATCTAATTAGAATGAAAAATTAGTTATTGAGTTGGATCACATGGAAACTTAGATGCTTGCATCCATTTGCATTTTTTTTGCAGCAGCTAAACCCAAGATGCTTTCACGTAGTCAGAAAAGTGTTGCAGCCTCTGCTGTTCAAAAACCACCTGTCTTTAGCAGGAGAGACATCCCAGAAAACTTCAGACTGAAAGCCCTACTTGGAGCTGCAGATGCTAATATCTCAAAAAAACCAAGACACGCTTATATCAAGCCATCAAGTATTGCAGTGAACTTAAAAAGAGAAGAGCAGACAGCACAGGCAAGGCCACATGATTCCAGCAATAACAGAGTGCGCAGTAATCCTCCTCCAGATGCAATGGATATAAACCAAAAAATTAAGTTAGGGGAGCGGGCAGCTGTAAAAATGTCAGGCATGCACTTGTTAATGGTGAGACATTCCTTTTATTGATAATACTTTTTATTTACTTCTGTTGGATGTGAATGTGCACTGTGAAGGCATGTTAATGCAATCATTATTAAACATAGTTAAAGTATCTATATGTATATATTATATATTAGAATAAATATATCTGATTGATCAGTTTTAAGGATAGTTGAATTGCTATTGTAGTCTCCCTCAAAAGACATAACAAGTGCACGGACACCTTCGGGAGGTAATAAAAGGGAGCCTTTGCCCAGCCAAGGCAGGAAGGAGCTGCTTAACTTGCTGCATGAAGCACAACAAAGTCCACAACGAGAAGCACCTTTAGTTCCTGCTTCTCAACGAAAACGAGTGGCTGCACCGCAGGAGAGAGTGAAAAGAGATAGTAGCAAGATTATCCATGTCTCCCCTATGCCTTTACACCCAAACTTCAACACAACTACAGCTGGTTACAATGGTTTGCCAAAGAACAAAGGTATTGTGATCTCAATGCTCTAGATTCACATTTGCAATACTATATAGAGCCTCAAATTTTATGGTTTGATTTCTTAGTGCTTTAATTCACGATAAGAGCTTGAAAAGTTTGATTTTCACGTTGCTCATTTTCAGATCAAAAGTTTAAAAGAGATGGACCATGTGTAGGAACTAGAGGTTATCGTGCTCCAGAGGTACACATAAGATTGCAGTTCATTTTGAACCAGGCTTCCTATTCCTATTTTGAGAGTGCATTGGATATTGGCTTTGTGGTTGAACTTTAGCTACTTTGCCTGCAGGTGTTATTGAGATCTTTACACCAAGGTTGCAAAGTTGATATCTGGTCAGCTGGTGTTACCTTGCTTTATTTCATGATTGGGAAGGCTCCATTCCAGGGCACCAGCACTGAACAGTATGTATAGTTTTAAACTATTTGCGAAACAATAGTTTAAATCAAGGAATCTTTAAAACAGTGCAATTTTTACTTTCTAAATTCTAGTGAATGCGTGGTTTTGTGGGATTGCAGAGCTATCAAAGAAATTGTGAAAGTGTGTGGCAAGGAAGAAATATGGGAGATGGCTAAGCTTCATGACCGGGAGAGTTCTTTGCCTGTGGTATGCATTTCTAGTTCAGTGATAATTTGAGGAGTTACTGATAGGCATGCAGAGCACTCTTACTAATTCCTGTTTTACAAAATAAAGTTACATGGATTTCCAAATATTGTCTTGAATATGCGGGCACTTATTGCAGGAGCTATATGCAGCTACATTTGAAAATATGTCAATAGAAGAGTGGTGCAGGAAAAATACTAAAAGGCCCGAGTTTTTTGAGAGCATTCCCCCGTCTCTCTTTGACCTTGTCAATAAGTGTTTGTGTGTGAATCCTCGACAAAGAATAGATGCGGATGAAGCACTCGAGCATGAGTTTTTTGCTCCCTCTCGTGAAGCATTAAAAAGGGCAAGATCCTCAAGCAGGGAATCTGTTTTAACTGAGTTATCTGTACAAGCATCCAACAATACTAGTTGACTAAGATGCTAAAGCCTAACTGTTCCTTAAAGTTCAAGGATTTTTGAATATGGTACTTCCAAAGGCTATCCCCTGTCCATGAAGGTATTTTCAGGGATTTTGTTTCTCTTTACTATGGTTTTGTAAAGATAGTGTTGTATTGTACTTTGTTTAGAATGCCCTTGATCGTTGATTTGATTTGTATAATAATTCTGTATTGCTACTGTTTTGTCTACCAGGAGCAGAGATTATCCTTTGTGTTTACAAGTCCAGAATCTTATTGAACATTACACTATCAGATGATAGATGATGCTGATTGGAAAATCTGTTTCATCTTATTTTGTATATTAAAATCTGTTTTAACATTTGTATCATTTGTGCATCTGCTAATTTTGCACCACATTTTAACAATCTTCCAAGTAGAAATGGAGATGGCTTTGAGCATGGACTAGAGCAATTTTGTAATTATAAAACAGTTAAATGTCTCCGAATAAAACAGTTGTATAAGTGCCTTCCACAATTTCCAGATATATTTTACATTTATATATATGCCATTTGTTGTAATCTTCCTGTTAGAACATTATATATATATATATATATATATCCGTTATTTTACATAATTTGTTAAATTCAAGTTTACATACATCCATGATGTGACAATAACATTTATATATTTATTAAAGTTTATTTCTATGAATAAAAAATCATATTATTATTATATTACAAGAGGTAGTGGTACAAAAAATACTCTTTCTAGGAATATATTATTCATTTGAGGAATATACATGTTTTGGTCCAATATTTTAGAGACTACTCAAACAACAAGGTTATAAGCCATTACAATAAATACTCATTGAGTTCAACATGTCATATGCAATATTTGAACCAAGGTGTGGAGGATAACTACATTTCTCCAAATCACCTGAACTAAACCCAATTACTACAAAGTAAACTGTTTTTGAAACATAGAACTCATTTTTTTTTTGTTATCTAATAATCTCCTTCACCTAGATGTTAAGTGAATTTATCTCTTTTGTGGACGATAAATCTCCCTAGACCTAAGAGAAATCTAGTAACAAACACTTCGGAACTGCTACATTTCTTTGGACTATGATTGACTGAAATAGATACTATGATAGAGGCCACGTACTGTGTAATTGAAATGATTAATGAAGCTCCCTCAAAGCTTTCGACCATCCTATTGTTGCTTCCTACAACTTCTCCATGATGTCTTGAAGGACATATGCACGGACAAAAACAAACACGAGATCAAAGCATCCAGTGTATAGCATAAGAGATAAATGGACTAATTAACTCAATCATGTATCATAAATTGATCAATATGCAATCACAATTTATGTAGGTGATCAAGGAATCCTACAATTTGTATCATCAAAGATATAATTGAGAAAGAAAAATTGCCTTGATGTTGCATGTCCCTTCCTACAATCTCCAACCCTCTTTTTGAATGAATAGCCTTCCAACTTTATTCTTACAGCATAAGCCTACTTCCAACAATCCTCCTCAATCCTCAGGCCTAGGTTAGCTTTATAGGCCAAGAGTGGGAAGTTTGGGATTCATTTTCCAAGGGATGAGATCCACTAATGGTGGTATAGGGATTCCACAAAGAGAGGGAGTTGCTCCATGATGATAGGGATTAAGATTGAATAGGCAACCATCCGAAGCTTGTTAGTTGGGATAGATATGACCAACACCGCTTTTAGACTTTACTTTTTATTTTTACATGCGTTAAGAAATTCACCAAAATTTTCCCCTTAAGATTGGCTGTTTTCTCATGAGATGATCCTCCCTTGCTTTTAGCTTCTATCATCTTCTGATTGTACTGTTCTTGAGGCAACAGTTCCCCATGAGTCCCCCAGAGATTAGGTAACCCAACTTGTATGTTCTTGTCGAACTCTTCATTGAAAAAAGCCACATCCTTTTGTACCTTGATGAGGCTTTGTTCTGCTCTAGCTCTGGCTTCTTTTTTCGAAATCACCTTGGAGATCTCCACCACTGCATTGACTCTATGTGCTATGTCTATAGGTCTCAACTCCTTGATTTTCCTCTCTTTCAGGAAATGAATAACTCTCTAACCAATCTGGGAGTTCCTTATACTCATCTCTTTATCATTAATTATTGATGATCCATACACCACACTAATGACCCTTTGATCATGTATTAAAGTCACATGTTCCCAACTGAGATTCATTTCCTCAATAATCTCATCCCACACCAAATGCCTTGCTTAGAGGAGAGACATGTTTCCCTTCATCTTAGCTTTCATTTCATTTATCTCTTGTGTTGTAATTGTAGATTCTTAGTGACGTGTTCAACATTTCTAACTATGGTTTGCAGTTGTTTCTCTTTCTAAGCTAACTGGGCTTTGACAGTATCTAAGTCCCTTTGTGTCTTCTTTAGTTTACCTTCAGAAAATTGAAGCTTAGTTAGAGCCCGGGTGAGGATCTCAATGGGGTTCTGGTGATCTTCAGGCACTATTACCACACATATATGAGAGCCAATCTTCTTTTTCAATTTGGTCATCGTTTGTTCCAGAGTCGATACTTTATCCTTGCTACCTGTCAACTCCATCATCTTCTCTTTCTCCATCTCGACCTGTGCCAACTCCTTTGTTTGGACATGTTCACTACTAGGCATATTTAGCCTATGCCTTAATTTCTGATTTTCCTTTTGAGTTGATTGCAAAATGGCTTCCACAACTCATTTATCATCTGGGTTTATACCTAGTTTAATTATCAACTCTTTATATGATTCCTTCTGGAGATATAGAGCTTTGGAGTTGGTCTTCTCCAATTTTACTTTATTGGAGACTTTTCCTATATATGTCTCAGCTCTACTGATAGTCATGAGGTTCTTACCCTAATTTATATAACAACTCCCCAACCTGCTTATGTAAGTTGACCTTATTCGAAAAAGGGACACGGGCTAAGTTCAGAGAAACATCCAAGGTCTTGAATTGGGACCTTTTAGGCAAGGACTGCACTGATGGGTATTATAGTGAAATTCTCATCTCATCCCTCTCTAGGTCCATAGTGATTAGTAGGCGAGTATGGAGAAGTGTGGATTGGGAAGCCATTGCTCTCTGCATTCTCTCCTTGAACTTTTTGTTGCTTTCCTCAATAGATTTTCCTAGAGGCCAACTGGATTTTGAAGCAACAACGTTGTCCTCAGGTTTTGGAATGATTACTTTAGTTGTGGATGATGTTGTGATTGCTGGTGGATTTTCCACATTAGTCTAAAAACTTGGATGATCATGCACCAGTTTCTCTAGTTGTATCCCCACTTCTTCCTCTTATTCCTCTTCTGGACCTTGACTCCTAGTTTTTTTATTTATATGGTCTTCCTCCATGTCAGTATCCCCTATTGAGTCAGTGGGCCTCTTTGATGCTTTGCCTGTGCTTACTGGGGATTCGGTCTCCATTTCTGTATTAAGAGGCCATGAATCGAAGTTAGCTTTCCAGTTTATTTTAGGCTTAGGGTCATGAGCGTAAGTTGATACTTTAATCTTTTCTCTCCTTCGGGCAATGATGCCTTGGGGATTGTAATGCCAAGTGCCTCCCTTTTCGAGCTACATGGATTCAAGTAGGGCCTCAACTACTTTAAAACCCTGCCTTATGTTTGCCACAAAAGGACCTACTCGCTGTCCCATTTAAAAAATGTAGCCTTTCTTTGCTGGTACAAAATAAAGCAGGGCTACACTAAGGATTTGTCGAATGAACTCAAGGGCGAAAGTCCTCATGGGCATGAATACTGGCAAGCGGTATGGATGAAGTTCACAACCATAAACCCGAATCTATGTGTAATCCTCATAGAGGTACTAGTCTCCTATCATAACATCCTTGTTGAGTTGGAGGAACTCTTTTTGATGTGGAAAGATTCTGGGTGGCGGGGTCCCATGGATGATCCAGTCTGCAATGGCCATGAAGTTCGAGATGAATTGGGAGTACCCGCCCAAGCCGGGTCTTCTTCTCACAAAGATATTCTAGTCAAAGACAAAATTTTGTTGCTTGTTGGGAGAAAAGACTTGAAGGTCTAGACATTGAAATTCTTCAATATGAGTATACAGGAACAAGTAAAACATAAGCGAATAGTAGCGAAAGTAAGAAGTGGCGGGGAAATAATGGCGCTGAAAACATATGGCAATGGATAGGTAGAGTGGGATGTTGAGTAAGCAGTCAGGTTGTTTCATTTTATGCAGATACTCAAGGATTGCTTTATTTACTATTTGTGAGCTATCTTTGCCCATTAAACATGCAATTGCAGTTAGGATGGGTCGAACATATTTATGGAAGAGGGTTTTTGGGAACCACTTTGGGGGAAGGGATTTAACTTTAGGGGCGAGGATTGAATACTTATCCACAAAATCACAATGGAAATTAAGATGCACTCCTATATTTACCATGAGGATTGTACATATTATGCCTAAATATAACAAAGAAGACAAAATAATAAAAAAATAGGGAGTGAATTACATAGAGCTTAGTGTTCAATATCAACACCCAAATATACTTGAATAATCACTAGGTTGGATTATGTAGGGCTATCTTGGATTGGATGGTCGGGGACTTTCTATTTCTCTTATCCAAAGGTCTCATAATTCAAAAACTCCTTAACCAGGCCTTCATACTTGTCTATGCCTAAATAAGACTAAGAAGACAAAAACTAAAAAAATAGGGAACACAAAGCTTAGTGTTCATTATCAAAATTCAAATCCATTTGGGAAATCATTAGGTTCGATTTTGTAGGGCTATCTTGGATTGGGGAGTTGGGAACTTGTTGTTTCTCCTATCCAAATGTCCCATAATTCAATAACTCCTTAACTAGGCCTTGATACTTTTTATATAGGGTATCTATTTTTTCTAGCATTGGGAAGCCAAAGACTAATGTGTTATGGAGCTTTTACCCTTTATTAGTTGAGCCACAATAGTTTTGGTTTCTAATAGAAGTCAATTTGATGAAATATTTAGTGACTTGAATTTTGGAAAAGACTTGTGTCTAGAATCCATGGCATTAGCTCTGCATCAATGTTGGTAGAGAATATGGTAACCCTTCTTTCTATGACCTTTTCCAATTCCTCCACTTTAGCTTTGATGCTACCAAGAAACCCTGTATAATAATACATGGCACATTGTCTAGCTTCTAATTCAACTTTGATGGGTTGGGTATGTAGCTTTGCTTTGTTTAGGCATTGATGGATGACTCTACTAGGTCGATTGATATGGTGATTATCCAAAGGGAATTTCCCTCAATAGACGCTAATTAACACATTGGAAAGAGGAGGAGGGAATGATGGAAAGAGAGGACGCGAAAGAGTAATGATAACAACAAGTGAATAAGGTGGGAAGAAAACATAGGTAAAGCGAAGACCATGATAAAAACTAGTAGACCTCTCGAAATAGAGGGAGGGGGAGAAAACAATGAAGAGGACATTGTGGCTAAGGCAAGCAAATCTCCTAACACAATGCAAGTTTCTCCCAAGACTTGGACACAAACCTCAATGTCTCCCAAGGGTTATATAAAACTTAAGAAACTCAAGAAAGGACCGAAAAAAACATATCATTGTAGCGATGTGAAGTGATGCATCTTGTTATTACAACATAAGCCATTATTTTCCTCTTGAAGTTTCTAGGCCTTCTGATTATGAAATGATAAGAGTTTGTCGTGGAAGTACTTGCTTCCATTCTTGTCTTGTTGGTGATAAAGAGAGCATATATCATTTCAATTTAGGAGGACCCCATTTTCATTAATAATGAAGTGGAAGATAAGGCTTGCATGCCTTCCATCTGCCCCCACTTATAAACAACCCACATGATTGATGGGATTTTTCAATGATCACCTCCCTCATCACACCATTAGGGGTTGGTCTTATAGGATTGAGGGACTAAGTGCTAAATTCGATGTTCCATGCCATTGTAATTCCCTTGATTGAAATGTCATTTATGTTGATCTTAAGACATTCTCTTTAAGAGTACTAGTAACTAAATTGGACCATTATGCATTAAAAATTGCTTACCTTATTTGGGTCCCATGGTGAGATAATTTATCTACAAGGGAATTGGATTTTCTTCTCACATGTAAGGAAATCACTGCTAGGAGGGATTTGAGGATCTCTACTACATTTCTAAGCATGAGGCTAGTCTCCAACTAGTAACAACCTTTTTTGATTAATCCATTTTGATTTTTTTTAGCACTGATTTGGATTGGGGAGTCCCTTGTGACAAATAGGTTTTCTAACCGTCTAGACTAGTATCCGTTCTTCCATAGCAAACATGCTCTTCCCCATTGTTGGAGTTGTGGTCTATCTAGTGGGAATAAATGCTAAGGATAAAGTCCTCTTCATCCCTCAATGCTCCACCAATTCTTGTAGAGTTTGGGTTTCCCTTTGATGCACCATCAAAGTTTAACTTGATGAAACTAAGGGGTGAAGGGGACTAGCATTCCAAGCTTTGCGAAGAGGGATTCTAGTTGATTGACATTGATGATAAATTCTGCAAGTTAATATCCCACTTAGTTATGATATTCTGATCTATATTATCACATTTCTTGTTGTCCTCTTTCTAGTGTGAGCCATGAATGGATTCCATTATGTTATTGGTTATGCATGGTCACAAATCCTTTGAATTTCTAAGACTGTTTTTTAAAATTCTTCAATTTTGTTCTTTCCAAATTGTCCACAATAACAAGCTTGCAAATGATTACTAGATCTAATGGAGGATTGGGCTAAAAAAGGTGGTCAACCTCCAATTCTCTAAGTTTTTCCTTATACCATTTATTTTCCTACTTGATTACTTGAATAATTATGTGCCATTGTCCCATAGAATATGGATTGATCAATAATAATTGAATAGATGTTCAACATATTCCTCCTCTTGACTGTACATTAGGCTTTTCAAAGGACCCTTGATGTGCCTCATGATTGAGTAATTATATGGCCTTTAATTGGCCTTAATTCACCTCCTAGCTCAGTCAAACCAACTATTCTCACAACTTATTTCATATTTTTGATTATATTTTGCTTATGAGATGAGTTAGAGTTGGATATTTTTCTTTGTGGTCTAATGTTAACATAATGTAGGAATAAAGGATAAAAGCAAGGGAAACGCATGGATAAAAGGTAAAAGCAAGGAACTATGGTAAAAGACCTTGGTAAAAACTCGGATGGAACAAGGGAGAGGAATTACAAGAGGTAAATTCTCCTCATTTACTGCCCATCCATTCGAATATCTCTCCATTAGCTAAAAGTACAAACAACCAAATCAAGAGTATTAAAAGACAACTAGGCAAGTGAAAGTACAAGCAACCTCCCTACTAGAAGGCAACTAAACTAGTGAAAGTAAAAGGACAAGTTACCATTAAGTTGGGAGCTGTACCTCCCTAATTTTGAGGGAAGTCGTCGGAGACTTCAAATGTATAAATGGAGAGGCTTAGGACCTTAGTTTTTTTAGTTAGTCAGCTAGTCAGTCACCAATAGTCAGTGAGTCAGTTAGAAGTATTCATACTTTTTACATAATTGTAATAGTTTTGATGTAATACAATGTTGTTTAATAATGAAGATGAGTTTTGATTTGAGCTAGCACTGAGTTAACTCAGAGGGCTGAAGCTCTTGGGCTAGGGCCCTACCCTAGCAGCCAAAGCTCCTCTTTATTGTATTGTTATTGTAGCTTAGATTCCTGTTTTCTGTTCATCTGCTCAAGTAGTTCATTTCCATTACAACACTCGCATAGATGCATGGTTTGATTGTTTATTTGGTTAAATAGATGCATTTTCATTACAGTGGTTCAACACAGATTTAAGGCTTTCCTGTTCATGTACTTAAGAAACTTCCTGTTTTCTGTTAATTTGCTTGAATAGTTGCAGTCCTATTACAATAGTGCAAAACAAATTAGTTGTGTTTCAGTTTGTAACATTTATGCTTTCATTTAATCAGTAGGTTGGAAAATAAAAGATCCACAAGGTTGCTCACAAGTGCCTCGACCTCACTTCCTCCCTCTTGGACCATGGTGTGAGGAAGAAACCCTGCAACAACTCCAAAAACACAGGGTTTTGGCTTTAATGGAGTTTTGTTGTTTAACACATTCACTGAATTCATTTCATATCATTTTGTTCCTCTAATGGTAACCTGTTCCTCCACCCTATTTCCATCACATTCCCATGTCATTCTCCTGCAGCACGAAACACTTGAGCAAAAGTTGTTAAATTCATGCTTAAACAGTTTTTGCCAGGAAATCGCCTTTCACAAGAAAAACTGACCAATCACCGCTCAAATTCACTTTTGAGTTTGACTTTTCGCCCTTTGAATCCCCATCGTAGATTTTCCTTGTCAGATCCGATGGATATCGCACACCCGCTCGCCAACCTGCTCGGTCAAATCTCCACTGTAGATCTGCCTTGCCAGATACGACGGCC
Organism: Pinus taeda; assembly: GCA_000404065.3. Lineage (NCBI taxonomy): Eukaryota > Viridiplantae > Streptophyta > Pinopsida > Pinales > Pinaceae > Pinus > Pinus taeda. The sequence goes on along the minus strand of APFE031734067.1, from coordinate 35,946 downwards.
TTCGCACGATATTGTGTGGATCTCCTGTCCAACCGTTATCCTGCCGAGGGCATGCGATATGAGTGGTTTCCCCGTGCTACGTGTCGGTCGGGGAGGCTAATCACGTGAAATTCTACAAACCTGCTTACAAATTTGAGGGTGCGCGATATACTGCTTACCACCCTCTAAACCCGCTTTCCCATTTCTGCACATTTTCTTCTCTCACTTCCATCTCCACCATCTATGTGTCTCCTAATCTGACGACCATTGCATCACCCGATCACTTTATCACCTTGAAATCCCACCTTCGATCTGCCCCGTCTAATCCGACGGCTATCGCTTCACCCGATCGCCAACTGGCTTGGCTGATCTTCGCCGTCCATCTGTTGATTGATTCTGCAATATAATCTGAGTCGTCCATCTTGTTAGTTGACCATGTTTGCCCCTCTGCCTACGTACCCTCTTGCGATCCGATCTCAACCGCTCACTTACCTTTCACTCGCTTGATCCAACGGTCCTTATGCACTATTGCTCCTCACATCCTCTTTTCACCATTTTTATCTCCGACTGCTTCTTCCACTTAGATACAGAGTTATCTTAGTTCCCATTGTTTTCCCCTTAGTCTAGTTTTATTCTCTTTTACTTCTGCAACTTAGATAGTTAGCATTAGATTAGTGTTGTTTAGCAATTCTGCTTAGTCTAGCTGCTTCCATGGTTAATTAGGTTATGGTGTGATTTAGGATTTCATGTTCTTTTCTTCATTTCTACAATAGAATAGCCTCCCCTAGAATAGGTTTTCTCTCCTTCCATCAAAATCAAGCTTCTTTTGACCCTATAGAAGTCTATCTTGGAACCCCCGGGGCCTCTTGCCAGATGAGAAATGACAATAGGTAGTACCTTCACTTCTACTTGTGTATATAGCACAATCACCTCCAATTTTGTTCTAACCTCGAGTTGATAAGTAAAGATGGTAGCCCTGGGAGTTGCAGCATTCTTGCTGCAATACCTAGGCTCTATCACTTTTTGGCAGCCGTTGCCAGGGATGTGTCAAAGTAGGATGTGAATTACTGTTTTCTTCTACTTCTAGTCTTCAATTTTCTTCCATTAGATTATTTCGGCAAAAGTAATCTAGTTTTTTTCTTTCAATTATCATTTATCTGTTTTCCTTTCCATTCTGCAAGTTAATCTAGTTTCCTTTCATTCAACAATTTCAATTCAGTAAGTAGTTTCCTTTCTGTCAGTAGTCTTTCATTCAACAATTTCATTTTGCAAAGTAGTTTCCATCTTTTTAGTAGTTTTCCATTTAATCAACAATTTCCTTTCTGCAGAGTACATTCCAACTTTAAAGAAAACCTCACAAAAACCCAAAAACATTTCCTTTCATGCCTCATAGGATTAGGGATAATTCAAGAAAATTCTTGTCAAATACCCCCACTACATCCAACAGTCAACCTTCTTTCTTCTTCACTGACGGTGAATTGGAAGCATCTTTAGGTGAGCAACTTGACATATTTGAGGAACCTATTGGGGAAGAAGAAGAGGAAGAACCCATTCCTACTGAACCAATGTCTGAACACTTAAATGACATAGGAGATAGAGGGAGAATTATGAGTGCCTTCCCCATTAGGGAAACCAATGGGGACACTAAAATGAAGAACCTGACACTTTCCTATTTGAGTGAACCTGACACTTTCCTGTTTGAGTTTGCTGTTGTCTGCCGAACCTATGACTATACATATGATGAGCAGAAGTTGAAACTGTTTCCATCTACCCTCAAGAATGCAACATTGCACTGGTTCATGGGTTTACCTAGAGATAGCATAACAACTTGGGCTCAGATGCAGCATGCCCAAATATAGGGACTACTGTAGGTCAAAGGACACTAAAGATGAGATTTTCAGGATGACCATAGGCCAGGATGAATCCCTAGAAGACTACAAAGAGAGATTCCAGCTCAATTACAAAAGGGCCAGGTGCACACTTGACCCTGAGCCACTGAAGCTGGTCCTGCTTAGAGGAGTAAGGGAGGATATCATAGATACCTTAAATTTGTTAGCAGGAGGAGATATCTACCAACTACCTTACAAGGATATCAAGAGTGTCTTTAGAAACCATTCTAGGACAACCAGAAATAAGGGTATAAGTAGTCAAGCTATGGCCAGTACATCATCCTCCAACTCATCCATCAAGGGTGAAATTGGAAATATGCCGGAGGACTTCAAAAGTGAGATGCTGAAACCCTTGCCTTACAATTGGATAACATGAATATCAGAAGGAAGTAAGAGGAAGTAGAGAGAGCCTTGGCCATGTTTTATCCTAGGTGCACCAAAAGGCATCCTAGGAATGAATGTCCATTAAACTGTATTGAGATTTGCTCAGTCTATGAAGAAAACCACTCCAGAGACAAGTGCCCTTCCTTACCTAGACTCAAAGTTGTATATCAAGGAGTTGAAGGGGTCACTGATCAGCTTTGCTACATCAACCAAAGGATATCTCCTAGGCCTAGACCATACCAGTAGGGTATGCAAGGATCATCCCATGCATATTACAGACCCAATGAAACCACAACTACACCTTCTGGGGGACCCCATGCTCATCCTTCCTGGTCTACACCCCCTCCTTGGTCCTATGCACCTCAATACCATTCCCAGCCAACCAGCCAATCATTCAAACCTTAAATTAAGACACAACATCAGTGGAATACCCCACCCTAGGGGTGGAGGCCCCAATTCAACAATGTTCCAGCTCTATTGCCTCCATCACCTACCCAACCGCAACCCCTGCACTCTGCTCTACCTACGCAACCCCAGATGCCTGCCCAGCCAAATGCAAACCCAAACAATAGGCAGGCTCAACAAACATACAATGGAGAGACATCATACCTAGCTTATGCTGTTGAAATGTAGGAGATGAACCTAAGATCTAGGAGAATTCTCCCAGATAACCAACCTCCCTCTCCACATAGGGAGGTTGAGGAAGAAAAAGAGGAAAGCAACCTTAAAGAAAATCCACCCTTTCCTAAAATATTAGCCCAACCACACCAACCTACCCCAGAAGGAACTGAACTTCTGGGAGAATTGGAAAAACTATGTGTAAAGATCCCCCTTCTCCAGGCAATCAAAGATGTTTCGATTTACAATAAATTGATTAAGGAGAAGTGCTTCAAGCATCAAGGGAGAAGAAAAAGGGATGCCCCTACCATTAATGTCATTGGGCAGTTATCTGACTTAATGCTGGGGCATGCAATATGTTCAAAATACTGACCCTAGAAGCCCTGTAGTTGATGTGCACATCAATGGCACCATTGTCCCACACACTCTGATTGATCTTGGGGCTGCCATTAATGTGATGACGAAGGACACCATGCTCAAGATTAACCTCCAAGTGTCATTAAGGAAGACCACAACGGTGCTACAACTTGTAGACCGTTCCACAGTCACCCCTGAGGGAATTGTGGAGGATGTGATGGTGTCCATTGATTCTTGGGAGTACCCAGCAAATTTCCTAGTTCTCCAGCCCAAGGCTAAGATTGCTGGTTACCCTCTCATCCTTGGGAGGCTATGGTTGGCCGCAACTGATGCCTACATTAGTTGCAGATCTGGGAATATGACCATCAAAAGTGGGCATATGTCCAAACAATTAGTCCTATATCCTCATGCTCAACCTTCCCTAGAACATGACTTACCTTTATGGTTGGAGGAGGAGGAAAAAGATGAGATTTGTTATGTCAAACTTGGTACTTTGGAATCCATCATAGGAGGAGGACAACAAGATGAGGATGATTTAATCGAACACCTGCTCCAAAGTCCCACTCCTAGTTCATTACCACGAGAAGAAGAAGTAAAGGAAACACTAAACAATCATCCAGTTGGCTTATGCTTGGATGATTACAACCCACTTCGAGTCAAAACCATAAAATTTGGCCTAGATAAAACCTTGAAGATTAATCCATCTCTTTCTGCTTCAGAGGAGGAACAACTATGCAACTTGTTGAGAGAGAACCTAGAAGCCTTTGCTTGGAAATACAAGGAAATGTAGGGAGTACACCCCTTAGTGTGTACTCACCACATATACATCAAGGAAGGTTGCAAGCCAGTCAGGCAACCACAAAGGAGGATGAATCCAACCCTCAAAGACATAGTCAAAGAAGAACTACAAAAATTGTTAGATGCAGGGTTCATTTACCCTATCTTTGACAGTGAATGGGTCTCTCCTTTAGTGCTAGTTCCCAAGAAAAATGGGAAGTGGAGGATTTGTGTCGATTATAGGGAGTTGAACAAGGCCACAAAGAAGGATCACTTTCCCTTACCTTTCATTGACTAAGTGCTAGATGGCCTAGCAGGGAAGAAGGTCTTTTATTTCCTAGATGGATTCAGTGGGCACAACGAAATCCAAATCTGCCCAGAAAACCAGGATAAGACCACTTTCACCTGTCCTTGGGGTACTTTTGCCTACAGTGTCCTTCCTTTCGGCTTATGCAATGCTCCTGCCACTTTCCAGAGAGCAGTCTTGAGAATCTTTGCTGAATTAGTTCATGACATTGTGGAAATCTATATGGATGATTTTACACCTTATGGCTGTGATTTCCAAGAGGCCCTGACTAACCTAGGCAAATTATTACGCAAATGCATTGAGATGAACCTGTCTCTTAGTCTAAAAAAATGTGAATTCCTAATGACTGAAGGGACCGTGACAGGTCACTCAATATCTCAACAAGGACTGCAGGTGGACCCAAACAAAGTAGCAATCATTCAAAGGGTCCCACCTCCACAAAAGCACATAGATGTTAGGAGTTTCTTAGGGTTGGTTGGATATTATAGAAGATTCATAAAAGACTTCAACAAGTTAGCCTCTCCTTTGTTTGGATTATTGGACAAAGATCCCGAATTTATATGGTCAAAGAGACGTCAAGAGGCCCTAGACATTCTAAAGGGTAAGGTAACCACTGCACCAATAATTAGAGGCCCAAACTGGGCCCTCCCTTTCCACATTCATGCTGATGCCTCACATAAAGCCATAGGAGCAACCTTAGGTCAGGTAGAAGATAAATTGCCTTATGCCATCTATTTTACCAGTAAAAACTTGTCAAAGGATGAGCTAAACTATACCATGACAGAAAAGTAACTCCTAGTTGTTGTGCATTCATTGAACAAGTTTAGGCATTACGTTACAGGCTATCAGACATTTGTGCATACTGATCACGCTGCAATTAAATATTTAATGAAAAAACCATATGTAAATGCTAGAATCATCATATGGTTACTTTTATTACAAAAATTTGATCTAACTATCATTGATAAGCTTGGTAAGGAAAATGTTGTTGCTGACTTTCTGTCTAGAATGAATCTGCCTGCAGGTGAAGAAGGAAGGGTGGATGATCAGTTACCAGATGAGAATTTGTTTGCTATTTCAATGCCCTCCCCATGGTTTAGTGATATAGAAAACTATATAGTGTCAGCGCAGTTCCCACCAAACCTGCCCTCCAAAGAAAAGAGCAAGATAATAAGGAAAAGTGCCCCCTTCACCTGGATTGGGGGAAATCTGTTCAAACTTGGCCCAGATCAAATATTGAGAAGATGTGTAAGGGAAGAGGAGGTCTTTGACATCCTTTTGACCTGTCATGATGGGCCTTTTGGAGGTCACTTTGCATTGAAAATGACAACATTAAGCAGGCTATTATTGGCCTACTCTTCACCAGGATGCGAAGAAGTATGTTAGTCAGCGTGATCGGTGCTAGAGGATGGGAAAGCTGACTCCAAGGGATGATATGCCCCTACAAACTCAAGTGACTTTTGAGCCATTTAACAAGTGGGGCATGGACTTCATTGGGCCTATCAACCCTCCTTCAAAGCAAAAACAACACATCATTGTGTGCACTAATTATCTTACTAAGTGGGCTGAAACCAAAGCAATCAAGGAAACAACAGAAGAAAAGGTGGTTGAGTTCATAAGGGAGAATATATTCTACAAATTTGGGTACCCTAGAGAACTAGTCACAGACCAAGCCAACCAGTTCACCTCCAACATGATTGAAGAACTTCTCAAGCATCATAGGATCAAGAATAGGACCTCCACTCCTTATCATCCACAAACTAATGGGCAAGTGGAGGTGACCAACAGAGCACTGGAGAACATCCTGACCAAGGTAGTGAACAACAACAGAAAGGACTGAGCTAAGAGACTAGTTGAGGCCACCCGGGCCTATAATCCCTTTAGTGGGATTTACAAACTATGAGCTAGTCTATGGGAAAAAGGATTTGTTTTCCATTGAATTTGAATATAACACATTGAGGATGGCAACCCAACTAGATTTAGATCTCAGCTACGCACAGAAAGAGAGACTGTTCCATTTGAATGGCTTGGATGAATTCAGAATGCATGCCCTCCTTCATATAGAGATAGTTCAGCTTCAGAGGAAGATCTTGCATGACAAGCATATTAAGGAGAAACTATTTCAAGAGGGAGATTGGGCATTATTTTATGATTCAAGGTACAAAGGCTTCAAGGGAAAGCTAAGGACAAGATGGATTAGACCATATGTGGTGGAAAGCTGCCATGACAATGGTTCAGTGTAGATCAAAACTATAGATGAAGAAGCCATTCCATTAATAGTTAATGGACACAAATTGAAAATGTACAAGAGGCATTCATCTAAAGAAGATATCAATGACAACATCAATAATACAATGATGATGGTGGAGCAAGTTTTAGCTCCTCCCTCATCAGGTCACTGAAAAAAGAAAAAAACAGAATAAGGGTTTAGGTGAAAACCTCCATGAGGTGCCTGAGTCCCATCTTTGGGTTGAAAACCTCCATGAGGTGGCCTAAGGATGAGAAAAAATGGAAAGAAAAAGAAGATCCTTGGGTGAAAACCTTCCTTGAGGCACCCAAGGCAGATACTTAGGGTGAAAACTTCTCTAAGACAACCTAGGTGTTTTTAATAATAATAATAATAATAATAATAATAATAATAAAAGAAAAGAAAAAATGTGATTGTTTTGTAGGTGGATGAGAAAGATAATCAGGGAGCAAAGAGAAGATCAAAAGGCAACCTTGCCTCACATCTATTCATCTCCTCCACTCCTTACCATGCATCCCTCCATCAATTCCATTGTTTTTCACTTCATTGCTTCAATTCAAGAGAAGATTGTGTTTTCTACAGAATCACCTCATCCATTACCATCATCCCTGCATCCAAACAAAATCTTGTTCCCTCTATACATTCAACAACATCTGATCTGCAGTCACAGACATCATCAACAGACAACAGAGGAGGAAGAAAGAGCTACAAAACAACAACATCATCTGATCTACAGCCACAGATACCATCAACAGACATCATAAGATGAAGAAAGATGACCATACAATAGCAGCAACATCATCAGATCTACAGACAAGAAATCATCAGCAGACAATAGAGGAGGAAGAAGAATGACCATCAACAACACCTTTGATCTTTGACAACTACAGCGTGGCATTAAGGCCATAGGTATAATCCTGCTCACTCACTCATATGCATCATTTGATCGAAAGTTGTAAAGGTTAAGAGGTAGTTGGTTTGCAAGGAAAAAGGTGGCCAGTTTCCTCTAAAAGGCTCGTGGATGACATGCGCAAGAAACTTTGTTTTCTCAAGATTTTGCTCATTTCCTCTTCAAGCCTCACAAGCAAGATGCTCATCAAGTATATCTCATGTAAGGGTAGATACACTATTGTTTATGGCTACCATTTTAGAATTCTTGAAGAATTAAGATTTGGGGTACAAACACCAGCTCACCAAAGACTCAACATACCCTATCTCTTGATACAATCACTCATGGACTCTAGCAACAAAGAATAGAAAGGGAATTCCCAACAGTTAGTTCACCATGGGTTGATTAGAATCCTCATTGAGGGTGCCCTGCAAAAACCTCAAGATCCCTATAACATGGACAGTCTTCAATGACTTACCAGTAGAGGATGACATAAAAACCTTCATCTATGGTGTTAGTCCCTCTGTCAGTGAGGAGGAGACAAAACAAGAAAATGCAGATACAGAGCTAGCTGGGGATGAGATGGATAAAGAAGAAATGAATACGGAGGGACATGATGAAGAAGAACACAAAGGAACATGATGCTGAAACAGAAGAGGTAGAAGACATTGAGACAAAGAAGAAAGAACAACAAGAAACAAAAGAACTAGGTGGCTTCAGGGATAGAGAAGCAGCTGAGAAATAAAATCCCATGGTCCTAATCAACACCCATAATCTAATTGCAAGTGATCCTCAGTTGAAACTTAGATATCTTGTTGCCCAAGGGAAAGCAAGTACACATTTTGAGGATATGTTTAGGCTACTAAGAAATGATAATATACATACCTTCTAAAAGAGATGGAACACATTGCCACATAGCTTGAAGATCAGAAAATATCAATTGAAGAAGGAGAAAGGAAAGCAGGCCTATATAAACAAGACAAAGTGACCAAATCATAAGCATGAGATGTCAGAAAGGCTAGTAGAGCCACTAAGTTTCTCAAAGGATGAGGAACAATTTTAGTAGGGGTTGATGATTGACCTCATCATTGAGTAGTTATATGGGCCTTAATTGGCCTTAATTCACCTCCTAGCTTAGTCAAATCAACTATTCTCACAACTTGTTGCATACTTTTGATTATATTTTGCTTATGAGATGAGTTAGAGTTGGATATTTTTCTTTGTGGTCTAATGTGCACATAATGCAGGAATAAAGGATAAAAGCAAGGGAAATGTAGGGATAAAAGGTAAAATCAAGGAACTATGGTAAAAGACCTTGGAAAAAACTCGGATGGAACAAGGGAGAGGAATTATAGGAGGTAAATCCTCCTCATTTACTGCCCATCCATTTGAATATCCCTCCATCAGCTAAAAGTACAAACAACCAAACCAGGAGTACTAAAAGATAGCTAGGCAAGTGAAAGTACAAGTAACCTCCCTACTAGAAGGCAACTGAGCTAATGAAAGTAAAAGGACAAGTTACCATTAAGTTGGGAGATGTACCTCCCTAATTTTGAGGGAAGTTGTCGGAGACTATAGATGTATAAATAGAGAGGCTTAGAACCTCAATTTTTTTAGTCAGTCAGCTAGTCAGTCACCAATAGTCAGTGAATTAGTTAGCAAGTATTCAGACTTTTTACAGACTTGTAGTAGTTTTGATGTAATACAATGTTCTTTGATAATGAAGATGAGTTTTGATTTGAGCTAGCACTGAGTTAACTCAGGGGAATGAAGCTCTTGGGTTAGGGCCCGACCCTCAGCCAAAGCTCCTCTTTATTGTATTGTTATTGTAGCTTAGATTCCTGTTTTCTGTTCATCTTCTCAAGTAGTTCAATTCCATTACAACACTAGCATAGATGCATGGTTTGATTGTTCATTTGGTTAAATAGTTTCATTTTCATTACAATGGTTCAGCACAGATTTATGGCTTTCTTGTTCATGTACTTAAGCATCGTCGTGTTTTCTGTTCATTTGCTTGAATAGTTGTAGTCCCATTACAGTAGTGCAGAACATATTAGTTGTGTTTCAGTTTGTTCCATTTATGCTTTCGTTTAATCAGTAGGTTGAAAAAGAAAATATCCACAAGGTTGCTCACAGGTGCCTCGGCCTTACCTCCTCCCTCTAGGACCATGGTGTGAGGAAGAAACCCTGCAGCAACCCCAAAAACACAGGGTCTTGGTTTTCATGGAGTTTTTTTGTTTAACACAATCACTGAGTTCATTTCATATCGCTTTGTTCCTCTAATGGTCACCTATTCCTCCACCCTCTTTCCCTCACTCATATTCCCATGTCATTCTCCTGCAGCACGAAACGCCTGAGTAGAAGCTGTTAAATTCATGCTTAAACGGTTTTTGCCGATAAATCACCTTTCACAAGCAAAAATGACCAATCACTACCCAAATTCACTTTTTGTGTTTGAATTTTCGTCCTTTGAATCCCCACCATCAATCTGCCTTGTCAGATTCGACGATTATCACACACCCACTCACCAACCTGCTCGGTCAAATCTCCACCGTAGATCCGCCTTGCCAGATTTGATGGCCTTCGCATGGATCTCCTGTCTGACCGTTATCCTGCCGAGGGCACGTGATATGAGCGGTTTCCTCGTGCTACATATTGGCTGGGGAGGCTAATCGCGTGAAATTCTACAAAACTGCTTATAGCTTTGAGGCCGCGCAATATACTGCTTACCGCCATCTAAACCCGCTTTCCCATTTCTGCACGTTTTCTTCTCCCACTTCCATCTCCATCGTCAATCTGTCTCTTGATCTGATGACCATGGCATCACCCGATCACTTTATTGCCTTGAACTCCCACCATCGATCTGCCCCATCTAATAAGACAACTATCGCTTCACCCGATCGCCAACTGGCTTGGCCCATCTTCGCCATCCATCTTCTGATTGATTTTGTGATATAATCTCAGCCATCCATCCTGTTAGTTGACCATGTTCGTCGATCTGCCTACGTACCCTTCTACAATCCGATCTCAGCCGCTCATTTACCTTTCACCCGCCTGATCCAATGGTCCTTATGCACTGTTGCTCCTCACGTCCTCTTTTCACCATTTTGATCTCCGACTGCTTCTTCCTCTTAGACACAGAGTTATCTTAGTTCCCATTGTTTGCCCCTTAGTCTAGTTTTATGCTCTTTTACTTCTGCAACTTAGATAGTTAGCATTAGATTAGTGTTGTTTAGAAATTCTGCTTAGTCTAGCGGCTTCCATGGTCAATTAGGTTATGGTGTGATTTAGGATTACATGTTGTTTTCTTCATTTCTGCAGTAGAACTCTTCCCTAGAATAGGTTTGCTTTCCTTCCATCAAAATCAAGCTTCTTCTGACCCTATAGAAGTCTGGCTTGGAACCCCTGGGGTCTCTTGCCAGATGAACAGTGACAACAGGAAGTACCTTCACTTCTACTTGTGTATATAGCACAGTCACCTCCAAGTTTATACGAACCCCGGGTTGATAAGTAAAGTTGGTAGCCCTGGGAGTTGTAGCATTCTTGCTGCAATACCTAGGCTCATCAACCCTCAAATCCATGCTTGCATGGTTTCACCCAAGTGAGTCTAGTTTTCCTTTTTGCAACTAGCTAAAGGAAATCAAATATTTTGGGCTATGACATTGGGTTCCAAATTTGCTTCCATATCATGGCCTCTTCCATATCCAAGTGCATAGCCACTCATTGGTTTTGTTACTTAATTAAGTAGGCACCTCCTCCCCTATGGCCCAATATTAGGATGTCTCGACCTGCCTTAAGTGTGGTTCTTCTCGAGACATGCTATGCCTCAAGAATTTTTGCTTCCACTTATGGGAGGTCTAATAGCCAAGAATTCTTTGATTTCCACTTTCACCAATTCCTTTGCCCCCTTACGGGTTTTGATTCCCAGTAGTGAGATATGGACATCTAATCTTTTCCTTGAAAGAAGGGATTGACATCCTTTATGGAGGTAAAATGGGTTAAATTTTGGCTACCTTTTCTACAAGTCTTCCTAAAAAATAACTTGTTTCACCTATTACACTTCCCAAAAGCAATTACTTTAAATTATTTCTATTCTATCATGTATTGTTATATATTATTGTTCTTCTTCTTATTTCATTTGTATTGACGAGATCACATTCTTCTAAATATGTGACATATTTCTACCTCCAAAACTTACCCCATAGTTCTTCCTTACCTTTTATTAATCACCACCATAATTTTCCTACTAATACTTGACTTAATGCTCGAAGATATCTAATGCTAGATGTCCTATTTCCTTGGGTATACATGCCTTATTCCAATCTACAAGAGCCCACTTTTTTTTTTTGGACCTTTCCATAAGATGGCCTTTTGAATTCTTTGATGGATTTGGTGATTTTTTTTGGGAATAATTGAAATTGAGAAGAGATATAATGACACTGTACATAACACTGATTTGATGAATAAGATCGTCCTTGATAGAGAAAGATGCTTGAAGGTCCATTTTTTGAGGTTTTTCACTATCATTGATAATAATTGTTCCCAAGAGATGTTTATTTTTGCATTTTCAATCAACAAAGCACCAAGATATTTACTGAGATATTTAAAAAGAAGAGATCCTCTTTGGAATCCTATAATTCTAGTATTATTTCTTTGAATGTTCATAGTTGTGTTGAAAAATAAAATACATTAACCTCAATTTATGAGAGTCCCTCAAGCTTTAAGAAAAGTGTTAAGGGGACTTTTGAGGATTATTCCCTTGCTATGCAAAATCCAAGGATCATAGTGTCATTGAAAAGTTGAAGATGAGATAAGGTGTTTGCTACTAGATGGAGGCTCAAGCCTTTGGGGTATCCTTCAATAAGTGCCTTGCAAAGACTTCTTTTGGGACCTTCTGCCATTAGTATGAACAAGAAAGGAAATAGGGGATTCCCGTACTTGATCCCTCTAGACAACTTGAAGGGTTGTGATAAATATCCCTTCGCTAACATATAGAAGGCTAAGGAGATCAGATCTAGCACCCAATGGACCCAGTCTTGACAAAACCCAAAGGCTCACAACATTTCCTTAATAAACCTCTAGTTAGGGTGGTCAAAGGCTTTTGACATGTCCAATTTAGTTAGCATTTTTATTGTTGCACTGGATTTGAGAGAGTGAATCATCTTGTGGAAAATCACGATGCCATCTAGGATTTGTCTTCCTTCTACATACCCTTGTTGTTCTTGTGAGGTGATCATGACCATGATGGGGTGTTGAGTAAATGATATTGTAAATAACTATCAATTTGATTTTTTTTATCATATTCACTTTGTCCTTGGGATAAACTACAATACTGACTTGATGAGAATTGTGACATTGAAATGAGAACTCTACCACTAAAAACTGATATTTTTGGTTCAAAAACACCAAAATCAACCCCAATTTTGAATATTGGTGCTATCGATAAAACACTTTTTTCTTCAAAGTTAAAACTACCAACTTTTTCTACCATGGCCTTAACAACGTTGCAATGTCATTAACAAAAATCTTAAAAATCAACCCTTGAATCAACAAATGGTGCTAATAATAGTGGCATTTTAAAACTACAACTTATTTAAAACATTTTGACTTGACAATTATTATCGTCTTATATATATTCATTTTATCTCCAAAAATAAAGTAGTGGTATATAAGATTAATTTTGTTTATTTTAAATTGTTTCATGTATTTAGTATTTTTTTATTATATAGCTAATGGATTTTTCCCTTTTTGCATTATATTGTTTTTATTTTTATATTTGAAATTGTAATTATATATGTAGTTCCCATTATTAAAAAATTATTAGTTTTTTGTTAATAAATAAATACATATATATATTTTACAATTTTGTTTATAACAATGTTAAGTTAAACTTAGGTCATGGCTTTAAAAATGTTACAATTTAAGTCTAGAAAAAAGAAGGTGGTACTCATAATTCTTTTTCTTGAGTTGAGGGTTGACATGAAGAATTTAGTTCCGAGAGTATTAATTGTTAAAGCCATGATTTAAAAAAAGCTGAAATTTTATTCCTAGAAAAAAAGAGGTTGCTACTGGAAGCACCATTTTTTTTTTTAAATTTATGGATGAATTTTAAAGGTTTGATTGCAACTATATTGATTGTCAAATTTCAAGGTTTTAAAGAGATTGTAATTTTAATCTTGAAAATAAAAATTGGTGTAGTTGTTAGTAACACTTTTTGATTTGGGAGTTGGTGTTAAGGTTTTTGTTGATATCATTACAACACTATTAAAGCCATGGTTTAAAAAAATGGTAATTTTAACCTCTCTCCCGAAAAAAGGTGCCACGGGTAGCACCACTTTTCGAAACCTATTGAACCAAGCAATTTGAATTTTGACATCCTTCTTTTTGGTAATCTAAATCATCTAGTTAAGAGATTAGCTTTCAAATCATATATGGCCAACAACCTTTCATTTTGGTGAAATGGGTAAGTACCTATAAGAATCTTGATAATGGAGCCTTTACTGAAAGTGAACTCCATGCCACATTTTTTGTTGTTGTAAATTCGAAAACGGTGAGGCTACATCATGGTCATGTCCAAGAATAACCCATGAAAAGGGCAAGGAATTAGACCGGTGACTTAACATCTAGAAGTGCTTTAACAACAGACCCGATCATTGTCTATACAAAACTCGATAGACATGAACACCAAACCACATTTACTAAAACATGTCTTCAAAATATGTTTCTCTCATTTTCAATACCATAAAAAATTGTTTTGAAAAACATTGTTATATACTTCAATTTTTACATTACAAGAATATTCTTTTATATAATTTGTAAATTGATTATTTCACAGTGGTTAGAAACAAGTTAATTCTTGTATATGCTCTACCTAGGATTCACTAATATGTTTTAAGAAACTACTTAAACATAGAAAATGCATTTGCAAATATTTTAAAAATAGTATTCGATGATCCATTATGATGTTAGCCTATTATTAGTCCTGGCTTGGGACTATAACAAAGACTCGACCTTGACTCCATATTAATTCGGGTTAACCAACCAAACATCAACTGTTTTAATACAATCATTTTATCAAATTTTTTATTTCCAAAGTTTAGGTTTCCAAGTCTTATTGTGGGCAATTATGTATAACTTAGGATAATAAGTTTTGAATTAGACAATGATGAATAACTTAGGATAATAAGTTTTGAATTCCATTGAAACTTGAATTAATGTTAGTTTGGAGCTATCATTAGTCCAACAACATTTAATGTTTGTGGTGTGGAATCATTTCTTTAAGTTTTATAATACATTTACATTTCTCAAATTCCAAGGTCCACCGTTTTTGGGCATATACACCTACCAATGCTTTTATCCACCAACAACAATTGTCCTAAACCCCAAAAAGTATTCTTTCCACATGCAACAGTTCACCTAAATCCAAATAGGTATTTCATCCACGAGAGGAATAATATATCTATCCATATCAGATATAATTGATGCTCTTGAAGCCACACACACATTTCTCACTTAGCTTTGAATCTCCTTTGTTTCTTACTATGGGTTTGCCTTGAGCTTCCACATTGGCATTTGTTACCTCCTCTACTTGAACAAGAGAGGCCTTGCTATTCTATGAGAGTAGATTAAACCTATTGAGAGCTCACTGACCATATATTCTTGTTTTTTTGGCACAACTACGCTCATACCTGTTGGGTGTGTGTTATATTCTTTCAAGGACTAGTCGCACGTGTGGGGCGGGGGGCAGGTTGGAGGGGTAGAGCCCTCCCTGTTGGGAGGTCTTAGGGGGGCGGTAGCCCCCTTGTACAGGGTCTGGGGCAGCGTCCCAATTTTTTTTTTGGACCCTATATTAGGTGGGCGGACCTACCTATGGTTTTGTTCATGGGTTTTGCACATGGTTTTAGACATGATGGTTTTCTGCCCATGGTATTTTGTAAATCTAGTCAAGGGAATTACGGTTATGTTCTAATCCAGGGTTAATGGATTGGAGTTTATGAATGATTCAACATGTATATATATGTATTGTAACATTGAAAAGAATATAATGAAAAATCAATGTGGTAGTTCCGATTTTGGGATCCAGGGGAAATCTCTGTGTATTTGTTTTATATTCTTGTCATTGTTTATTTTATATTTTTAGAATACTATCATCTTTAACAGGGGATTGTCTCTCTATATGGGTTTTACCCTTTCTTTTTGTGTGTTGTACCACAGGTGAGTGCACTCATGGAGATTGCATCACTATGTATGCAATATTTCCTGTTAATTTTGCATAAGGCATTCATTTTAAATTGCATTAAAATGGTCCATGTGGTATTGGATGTACGATGATCGGGTGCTATTTTAAGGTACTCCTTGATGTAATGTCACAGGTTCAATTCCCCACCCGGATCGGGGTGATATATTGGACATGATTATGATATAGTTTTGCCAAGCTTACAAATAAATAAATAAATTTGCATTAAAATGACATTTAATCCAACATTCATCAAATTACATATCCATAAATTGTGTACCTTGAAGAACATGTATGAATTGCATATTTCTATTTTAGCTTCTTGATTAAAAGCATGCTTTTCGAATTTCTATCCGCAATTTGTTCATGATCAACAACATCAACTGTAGAGACAACCTATACAATTATTAGGTGTTTAATTTTTTCACATTTGAAGCAATTGCTACCTCCATATAATTTTTTTCATGATAAAGTTATACATGGTCTACAAATCACTTTGGCATAAACAATAATTATTATATGTACAAAAAAACATTCCATGGAAACGGTTATAGGGTAAGAGCAAAAATATCCTCAATATGTATTTCAGTGACAATAGTTGTAAGGTTAAGAGCAAAAACATCTTCAAAACCAAGTTTTACTCCAATTTCTGTATTTGAACAAAATAATTTTTCATCCCATCTATTAAAAATAACTAATAGTAAAGAAATGTTTTTTCTATCACATCTATTAAAAATGACCGGCAATAAAGAAATTACCTGATCTTAGAGCAAGTTCCCATTTGCAAAATGTTCCCCATTGTTGTGAAAGAAAGGCCTAAGGGACTGGGAACTAATCAAGAGTGAAACCACCTATGAGGCAAGTAACCATGGCAGGGAAATTAGTACAAAAAGATATTACTACCCACTTCATGTAATCGATGCTTGTAGCTTAGTTATTGAATATGCAACCAGAGGCAATGGGTGGAAAGGTAAATTTACAATACCTAAGTTATGTATATTTCTTAAAAATTATTTTCAGGTGTCTCTTATTTGACAGAAATAATTGAATAACAACTTGAGAATAAGCCAATGTTTTTTTTTTTTTTTTTTTTTTTTTTTTTTTTTTTTTTTTTATACCTGCAGAGTCCAGAGTGTTCGAATGCTTTCCTAATTAGGCACACTTTTCAATGGATGAATAAATTAGTCTGAGTGAATACTTATACTCAGCAAATATAATATTTCTAACTACTTCTAAATATAAATACTTATATGCCATTTCTAACATGTGGCATGTTGATAATAATTGAAATTGTTTGTGCACATGAACTTATTCCTCTAATAATGTGTGTAATTGAACACCATAATGGATTGGATTGGCCTTCGCATCGAGAAATACCTGAATGAAAATTATTATAAGAGTCTATAAATGCACTTTTCTTTGTGTTTTCTTATTTACATTATATTTTAAAAAACAAATATTTAATTGTTTCAGATATTTTACCAACCTAAACAGGTCTTAATGAAACAAATGAATTTCAATTGATAAAAAGTTTTCCAAATATATAATTTGGTTATTCCAATATATTGTTATTAAAAACATCAATTTAAAGGAAAATTATATTATAAAATTTATTTTTAAATTATTCATTAACTTCAAATCTATAATGAGCAATAATTTTTGTAATACTTTCAAAAGTTAGATATTATATATTTATATATCTTTTATCTTATTTATATATTATTTATGTGTGTTCTTTCTTGCTTTGGAGTATATATATATTTTTTTGCTATTAATATACTATTTATTGTTATTTTTGTTGTCTTTTTTTGCTTTGGAGCATATATTCCATTTTTTTTCTTCAATATTTCTTTTCACCAACGTAAGCTTCCAACTTCTTATTTGAGGTCTAAGTTTTTCAAGTTCTTATTTTGTGGAGATTTAAGGAATTTTTGCAAAATCAAATTAAGCATTGAATATTTTTTGGCTCTTAGAATCCATTTTTGCCTAGATTCTTCTTGTTTGTTTACCTTTTTAGTTTCGTTAGTTCAATGTTTACCTCTTACTCCCCTTTTCTTTTTTGAGATACTTTTATTTTGCCAACATAAGCCTCCGACTTCTTATTTTAGGTCCAAGTTCTTCAAGTTCCTCTTCTAGAAGTTTATGGAATCTTTGCAAAATCAAATTAAACATTGACAACATATTCCTTGGCTCCTACAATTCATTCTTGTCAAGATCCTCTCCTGGAGGTTTATGGAATCTTTGTGAAATCAAATTAAGCATTGACAACATATTCCTTGGCTCCTACAATCCATTCTTGTCAAGATTCTGGTTTGTTCGTGTCTTTAATTTTGTTGGTTCAATCTTTTCCTCTCACTCAATAATTGCTTAGAATTATACACTTTATCAATTGGGCGTTTATGATCTTTTCTTAGTTTTTTTTGCATCAATTTGTTTTGTTTTGTTTTAATAGTTATTATTTAATTGATAGTGTTTATATCAACTTTTCCCTTTCATGCATTGTATTTAAAAATTTTAGACACATATGCACCCAACTAATATGTATGTTAGACCTAGGGTGACATCCACTTGAAAAATCACATTGTAAAAAAAATCATTGACCTTGCTACTCCCCTTTGTGATTATCTGAAGTAATAGATATGCTTCTTAATGATCCAAGGATTCTCTAATTCCTTAATTGAAATAAAACTCCATGCTTTTATCAATAAAAATAACTTTGGCTTCAATGTTCTAAGTATATCAAGGTTTCATGTATAATTTATAAGATTTAAAGTTGGTTATGTTAGGGAGGAAACATTGAATATATCAAGGTTTCATGTTAGCAATAATTTCATGTTAACAATAATTTATTATAATATGTAGCATTGGTTATAGATTTTTATATGAGGAGGAAACATGATGGCATAAATACAATTCTTGAGTTATCACTGTATCACTAGAATTATTCTTTGCATTAAATGTATTTTTTGATTAATAAAGCGGATGATATTATTTGTGACAAGTTGGAGGTCATTATTAGTCTTGGGATGATCATACTCAATACTAGCCACTTTGATGTTAAATATATTCTTTGATAAATAAAGCAGATGATATTATTTGTGACAAGTTGGAGGTCATTATTAGTCTTCGGATAATCATACTCAATACTAGCCACTTTGATCTTCATGTGACATTTTGAAACATTTTAAATATTGTTTCCGTTAGGGGATCCTAACACTCTTTGCCATTTTCTCTTTATTAAGATGTTTAAATTGAATGCATTGCCACTTTAATGGATCAAATTGAGATTCAATTTGTTATGATATATATTTTGGTTTGAAAATTTTCAAGTGGAGTGAGTTGAACTTGTAGTATGTGTGAATGAATAGTAATTAAACAAAGTAAATTGTGACAGTTTGAGAAAGTTTAAGAGATTATTTGACGAAACCATACCGCTTGGTCTTCTTGGTATTTTTAATCTGTGAAATCTTAATAATTCATTTGATGGCCCCAAATTGAGAAAACTTTCAACGAAGGATACTTTTGATGTAAACTGCCAAAGAAACATCTCATTTGTTCATCAAAAAGTCCATGCGAATGTGTCTAGTATAGAGAATAACATGTTTATTTTTCTCAATAATTATTTCAATCTCTTTTTGGTGTTTTTGTATTGATAGGAACATATTGGCTTTGATTATATCACCATCTCCTCTCTAGTTTATAAGGAATAAAGATCAATCGATAAGAAGAAGGTGATGTTTCCAGTAACCATATTCTTTCCTTCCATATGATTTTTGTTTAATATTTTCCCACATTTTAGCTATTATTTTTCCTCCTTCTAAATTTTCTAACACTTTCATCTTTGGAAGCTTTCTAAGCATGAGATTTCAATATTCCATAACCTTCAATAATAATTCTATCACAAATTCCACCTTGTATAGTTTTTGAATACTAATAATGCTTCAAATATAACTAATGATCATAATAATTTAATCCAATCTTTGGGATGATATTAATTTGAAGGGTTCAATTGGTCATTGTTCCAGACAAATATATTTATTTATTTATTATTTATTAATGTGGTGCATGACTCAAAAGTTATACGTGACACAACTATATTTCAAAGTCTACAAAATAAAATATGGTTATGGCCCATTAATACCAAACATCCGCTCAAAGGTATTTCCCCATGAAAAAAATCCCTCCAATTTAGTTTTAGTTTTAGGATTTTTTTCTCTTCTGTTAAGTGATCCCTTATTTTCATATACTATAAATAAATTTTTTCTCTTGGATCGATATGAAGCTTATGTAAATAGTGATTTGACACATACAATTTAAATAATGTGTAGTTGAAAGAAGCATAGATCAATTCTTTGAGTACATTAATGACATTAGTTGTAATAACATTTTCTGCTATGCATGAAGGTTATCAATAAGTGGTTAATTGAAAAAACCAATACATAATGACATTCAAATATCTTAATTTTTTTAATTACGGAAGTATAATTAGATGCATTATTTTTCTATTGAGACTTCTTTAATTTATTGTATTTCTTTTTCCTTGGAAATAAGCTAGGAATCTCTTGAGTACTTCCCCTCATTTAGAGGACGGTACCCGTTGTAAAGTGGGTTTGGCATAAATTAAGTGAATTTGAATCTATGGAAATTAAATTGGGGACCTCCACAATGTCCTAGATTGTCAACAATGACCTATAAATAATGACATCAATAGATTGAGCTAACCCTCAGAGATAATCTCTTCTTTCATTTTCTATGCTGCATGGGTGAACATTTTGTTTTTATCCTAAGGATTAAATAATTAGGTCAATTGTTATTGAAATTAATGTTTGAGTCACTTTAGTCTTGTTACATAATGAACAACACTCTTCACATCTTCAAATCAATTTCTTATCTACAATTTTCTTTCCAAATTTGATTTTTTTTACATAATTTCCTATATGTGTACTTTAAAGGCGGTCATGTGCAAGGAATATCACACATGTTGAAGTGAAGAGATTAAATAAGTGAAAGAATGAAATGAAATAGAAAAATGAGTCTGTTTGATACACACATATAATACATAATAAAAAGAATAATCAAATAATTAATAAGCTATCAGGTTAAATAACAAAAAATTAAATATTAGGATATCAAATAAAAGACATTTATATGGATTATTAAAATATAAATTACTAGAAATATGAAATAAAACATTGCATCAATTAATCTAATAAAAATCTAAGTAGAATCTACAAATAAATCAATGATGTGACTATTTTGTGATAGGATCAATGTGAATATCATTACACTCATAATATATGACAAGTATCTAATCTAGTAGCTAATTAGATCTTTAGTTGGTATCTATTTTGGTGTCAGTTTGATATTGACTTTTCTATCCAATTTTATTTCTAATTTTGTATGCATTATGATGCTTGTCGGATGCTTGTCAAATATTATTGACATTTTGATATTGTTGTTATCAGGTACCAAAATAATCACATACAATTGATTTTTGGTAATTTTCTAAATATTTAATTACTCTCCTTCCACTAGTGCATGTTTGAAAGAAACATGCTTGAAGGAGGTTAAAAACCAAGAGGAATTGACCAATGTTTTTCCCTAAAAATGAATCAAAAGTGACCACCAAAGGTAATGATCATTGAATGACATGTTGGAATGAAGAGATTCCCTCATTCAAGAAAGGAAAAGTTTCAACATCTCAAACCTTCCAAATTTTTTGAACAAAAAAAGTACTTGAGATCTTATCATGAGAAGGAGAAATAAGAAGGGTTTGAAGAGAGATCCCTATCATGCATGCTTTAAAAGCAACAAACCTTGGTTAGTGAGGTTTCTTATGAAAATTTCTATGCTTGCTTTTTTTCAACTCTCAAACCCTCAATTTGACACATAATGCTTGCTCGAATCTTGGTTCAATAATACCAGGTCACTAAAATCTCTTAGGGTGCAAAATAGCTCCCAATTAACATTGCGAAATCCTTTCCCTTCAACAAATTTGGCCTAGGAAGAATCCTTGAAAGATTTTTCTAAATGAGAATATGTTGCTTTAGAGGAAATCTAAAAATACAAGTAATACATATGAGTTTGTTACTAGGATTTTGGTGCAAAGATGGAATCTGGATGGAAAATCTAAAGTTTTAGCTACCCATTTATCCACCTTCTTATCTGCTTGTTGAATTACCACTTCCCAATGTTGAGAAATCAATGCTTATAGGAATTAGGGTTTGATTCCTCTTTCTTGATAATTACTTGTGAATTATGTTGGTTAATTTCTCTTCTTTATTAGTTTATCTTTCATCAAGAAATTACCAAATTATATGTATATAAATATCACAAGAACAAGAGACAAAAAATGTGAGCATTAAACTAAGGAAAAAACCCTATAAGGGGAAAACCTAGTCAAACTCTTTGTTCAATAGATTGAAATCAAGATGATACACTTCTAGACTTGTTAGAACTATACAAATACCTCTTACAACTACCAAGTCAATCCTTCCCTTCAATAGGCGATCCCCGTCAAAGTCTCCAAATAACAGTGACCCAACAACAACTTCGATCCAAAATTTCGACCTCCTAGGAGCAGAATTTCGATCCCCAACAACAAAAATTCGGACCTGTAGTAGACACATAATTTCAGCCCTAGAAATTGCCCAGAAAATTTGCACGTGTGAGAGATAGATAGCCCAAAAACTCAAATTAGGTATTCCCAACAAATTTAGTCCTTCTCCATCTATTTCACTCTCTTTTTTGCCTCACTTGTTTAGTAAATGCTCCAAATAGGTTGATTGCCTCTCTATATATAACCTTTATGCTGGGTCAAAGTCCCTTAATGTAGTCAAACTTCATGGGGATAGGGCTAACTTGGTGTTGAGGTGACAAATAACTGTTTTGACTCAAAAATAATTCTTTTTACATGATACAAAAGCCCAAGAAGGGTCTAATAAAAATGACAATGGATTTAATGACTCATAGAAAAACCTATAAGCCTTCAATGGAGGCTTTGACCTAGAAAACATTAACCCAAGCATGAAACCCATGCTTTAATAAGTCATTTTATTTAATAAAAAATATCTTTAGACAAGTACAATTATGAAGACCAAAACTAGTTACATTCTTCAACACTCTCTCTTAACTAGGGAGGTATTCATAATCACATACATATAAGAGTACATTGAAGATTTCAAAATGAAATGAACTACAAAGAGTTCTAGCATAGTCAATGCTGCGGACTAGATACCTGATCAGGGGTATTTTATCTGGGTGGGACTAAAGGGACTCAAATTTTAGCCATTCTACGTATCATCAGACTTTTAAGCTCTACCACCAACCTAAGGATATAGGTGTGTATCCAAGGTCAGAGCTCCATGGCCATCGCCACCCTCCCTCTTCAGGATCTAAACATCAACATATAGGCCGACCAGATGTCCTCCCAAGAATCTTGCCATAATATGCTTCATCTCTCCATTTCAACTAAATTTGTAACATCAAACAACCCAAACATGCTTCTAAAATATTCAAACTTCTTATTGGGAAGAGATTTTGTTAACACATCAACTACCATTCATTTGTTGGAATATATTGTAGCTTCACGGACCCATCTTGTACCAAGCTCCTAATGTAGTGGTACTTCTTGTTGATATGTTTCGCCCTTGCATGGAATATGAGGTCTTTAGACATCTTGATGCTGCTTTGATTATCCAAATCTATTATTGTAGTATGGAAAGGCTTTTCGAACAAATATGACAAGATTTTTACTAACCAAATAACTTCCTTTACTACTTCACATGCAACACCATATTCTCTTCAATACTCATCCATGAAATCATTTCAGATCCCAAACTGAAACATCCACTGGTAGTGCTTCTTCCATAAGTCTCATTGCCACTCTAATCGAAATAGGTAAAACCTATTAGCTTGAATTCCTTTCCATCATACTTCATACAATGATGAATTGTGCCACGTAGGTATCTCAAAATATGCTTGGCAGTTATCCAATGATCATGATGAGGCTCTAACTGAAATTGAATAATAAAATTTACAACAAAACATATATAAGGTCTTGTATTTACAAAGTACATAAAAGAACCCACCAACTAACGGTATCTAGTAGGATTGACAAGACAAGAGTTAGAGCTTCTTAACTTCTTGAGATTGGTGATCATAGGAGTAGTCATAGGCTTGGAATCCATCATACCAAATTTCTGCAACATCTTGATTATGTATTTATCTTGACCCAGACAAATCTCACTGGGTTTCTACCAGACTTCCAAGTCCAAGTAATAGTGCATGGGTCCTAGATTTTTAATCTCGAATTAAACTGCCAACATTTTCTTGCATTCTAGTATTCTGTGCTCCACACTTGTAGGCTCTCAGCCAGGGAAAAACCCCTATAAGGGGAAACCAAGTCAAACTATTCCTTCAGTAGATTCAAATCAAGATGAGACAATTCCAGAATTCTTAGACTTAGACAAAGACCTCCTCCAACCAACAAGTGATCCATTCCATTCAATATATTATCCATGTCAAACTCTTCAAGTATCAACTCCCTAGCAACATCTTTGATCCAAAATTCAGTCTCCCAATAGCAGAACTTCAACCCCCAGCGTCAAAATTTCGGACCTTCAAAATTTTGGACCTGTAGTAGACACATAATTTCGGCCCTAGAAATCGCTGAGAAACTTTGCACGTGTGAGAGATAGACAGCCCAGAAACTCGAATTAGGTCTTCCCAACAAATTTCATCCTTCTCTAGACTCTCTTTTCGGGCTCTCTTCCTTAATATTGAATTTGTTTAGTGAATGCTCCAAATAGGCCAATTTGCCTCTTTATATATAGCCTTTCTACTTGGTTGAATTTCCCTAATGTAGGATGACTTCATGTAGACAAGGCTGACTTGGTGTGGAGGTGACAAATAACCATTTTGACTCAAAAATATTTCTTTTTACATGATACAAAAACCTAATAAGGATCTAATAAAAATGACAATGACTTTAATCACTCAAGACAAAACCTAGAAAACATTGACCCAAGCATGAAACCCATGCTTTAATAAGTCATTTTCTTTAACAATAAAATACCTTTTGACAAGCATAATTATGAAGACTGAAACTAGTTACATTCTTCAACACTCCCTCTTAACTAGAGAGGTATTCATAATTACTTACATATAAGAGTTTATGGAAGATTTCAAAATGAAATGAACTACGAAGAGTTCTAGCAAACTTAGTGCTACGAACTAGATACCTGACTAGGGTATTCTATCCAGGTGGGACTAAGGGGAATCAAGCTTTAGCCATTCTAGGTACCATTGGGATTTTAAGATATACCACCAACCCAAAGATCTAGGTGTGTATACAAAGTTAGAGCTCCATGACCAACACCACCCTCCCTCTTCGGGATCTAGACATCAACACATAGGCAAGCCATATGTCCTCCCAAGAATCTTGCCATAAGATGCTTCATCTCTCCCTATCAAATAAATCTATAACATCAACAAAACCAAGCATGCTTATAAAATATTTTAAAATATACTTTTCCTATAAGATATATATCACTTGAATAAAAATTAAACCCACTTTAGAGCCAAGTATGTAGATAAGAGAATAAAGCTCCAACACATATAAAGTTGGTGATAAGGGGCACCGTTATAAGACAAACTTGAAGAGCCCAATATCCTCTAAGGATAATTTTTTAATAGATAAACATGATGAGGTATTGATAAAAATAGTTTTGACACCATCGATAAAACATGGAAAAAACCATAGAGTTGAAGCATAGTTAGATTTAAGAGACAATCTACTCTATCATAGGCCTTATTTAAATAAATTCATATAGACATGGAGTTGAAGTTGAATGACTCGATGCACTTCTTTCCATCCATTATTCTAGTAAATTTTTGAAGAATTCATTTGCCTCAAATTAGTTTGTTTAATATGAATGATCTTGGTGAAGATGTGCTTGATATGTAAAGTCAAGGCTTTGGATGGGATACTATAAGACATGTTAAACATAGAAATTTGTCTCTAACGAGTAGTTGTCTCCAAATTCCTGTATCAGAAATGAATTTTGATAAGTCCTTGATTAATCCTCTCACCTAGAGAAATCTTGGACAGAGCTTCATGAAAAGCACAAGTCCAAATTGACATATTTCTAGTTGGCCTTGTAAAGTTTTAGGAGAAACCATTAAGGCCATTAGTCTTGTCATTGATCATCTCATGCAAGTATGTGTAAATAACATCTAGAGATAAGCCTAAGTCACAATGTCCCCTTTACTTCTCCATATGATTATGTAGAGCCAAATCAAGGAAATTTTGGGTAGTTGGGCCATATGTTTACATAGAAGTATTAGGCTTAGAATACCATCCCATTGTGTTTAATAATTTTTCTTTAAATTTATTCTTGGTTAGAGGTCCAACCTAAGTTTCTTTTTTAGGGCCAAGATATCCTCATTAACTTTTTTAGTGGCAAAAACCCCAAAGATAAATTTTGTTCGCTTGTTTCCAGTCTCTATTCCATAAAGCCAAGCACATAACCAAGTACTTATTTCTTGATCAAAATCATCCATCTGAAGTATATGGTGCACCTTCAACGTAGGAGTTTTTTTTCTTAGTCGCAAGGCACCCATTGTATTTTTTCCATGAGACCCTATAGTTGAACGTGCATTGCATTAATGCAATTACACAAAATCTAAGATTTTTTTTACCATGCTAATGCAAAAATGTGTCCATTATGGAAATAAAATCTGCCTACCAAACATCTATCCAAAATACTCATGTGGCCTAAGAACTAAGTTCCAGATAATATGGGTGCATTCCAAGCTATATGATCTTAGGAGACGTGAGAAAATGAGACTATAATGTGTTTAGGAAATTCACATATGATTAGATCCCTTAGATAGTACACACAAGAGAGGGTAGTTCAATAAAGTGGTTTTTCCAACCAAAAAGATAAACCAACCTCCACTTGAGTCACAATAGGAGTTATGATTAGAGAAGAAGGGCCTATCAAGCTATTAGTCAATTTGTTTTGGCTCATTTCTGAAATTTATCTAGGTTAACCAAACCTCTGTAGAATCTTGGCATCTATATCAGTTAGTGTCATAAAGCATATTGTAGGTCTATAGATTTATTTAAGCTTATTTTTCCTTAGCTAGTAGGAGCACTAAAAGTGACCCTCCTCTATCATCTTGACATCCAATCATGTTGAGAGCTCCACGTACAAGATGAGGGCATCTAGAATTACATTGACAATTCAATACTAAAATATTGCATGCTTTCTAAAGTAATCAAAAGCATATGTATTTGTTAGGAATAATAGTTTATTACCCAAATTGAGTAAAATATAAACAACCCTTTATGATGTGTCAAACCTCCATTCAACAACGAAATATGAAATTAAATAGATACTAGAATAACTATACCACCTTTCCCATCATAATGATCATAACATAAGTAAAATTTCCATGGTGGTATGAAGTAGAAACCCTATATTTTTTAACTTCTTGAAAATACAAAATATCTTTCCAACACCATCAGAAAATGTATTTTCTACTAGGGTCACTTAGACACTAGAAATTGAATGAGGTCACTTTCATTAACAAAGTTCACAATATAATGGCGGATCATCAGGACCAGCCAAATGATCAGGAGCCAACAATCAATCTAGATAGGCCCTTCAGCAAAGAATGCACCATGTGCAAAACTCACACAATCATGATCAACGGATTTGTCAAGCATTTCAATGAGCTGAAGGAAGATTATGAAGCTGATAGCAGATCGAAGCGGAAGAAATTGGAGAAGCAGAAGGAAGAAATTGAAAATCTGAAAGGAAGGTGCAGTCATCTGGAGGAAGCCATAGAGCAGATCAGAGCCCTTACCCAGAGCTATCAAGCTGAGGCCTCTACTAAAGCTAGTGCCAGGAGAGACCCCATTCCTGATGATTCGGTCACTCAGAAACTTCCCTAAAATCTATGGTCTGTAAATTCTGTCGGTTAGGTGGTGTGTTTGTTAGGCAATATAGCCGTTTTCTCTTCAATTTTAGTCATCATAGAGGCAGAAACGAGGAAAATGGGTCTGCGCACCCGATTTTGATCCTCTTCGCCCAAACCTCCGATATCTATGTACTAGAACTATGTTTTTGAGTTTTTATAATACAAAAGTAACCGATTCTGTTAAAAAAAAAAAAACAAAGTTCACAACATCTTGCACATGTACCTCATTATTATGGAGGTCCTAGAAATCATGGAATGAATTATTTGTAGTGAATGAATTCAACCCCAAGTCAACAAAATTCACTCATTTGGGCCTCTTTTGGTGGCCTTAGGTGAGAAAAATCATCTCACATTCCTTGGAGTGTAAGATTGGTGAAGGAGAGATTTTTTGTGTGACAACTACGTTGCTATCACATGGGACCAAAAGGTGATTTGTGGGTTACATTAATTGATGATTGACCAAGTCTCACAACTGATAGGGATTTGGTGGTTGTAGCCTCAAGATTCAGGGTATTTTGGATAGGGGATTTAATTATACTATTATACTTATATTTTTTATGAATAATTTTAATCCATACAACTTCACCCACATTCGTTTCTTGAGGGGGGGTCTATGAGTAGGAGGAGTGGGTGGGCCTAGTTACCACTTGGTTGACTAGGTCCATGAGCTAGTAACCATAAATATGATGATTTACTATTTGAAAATGGAAGTAGGTGTTGAGAAAATTGATTTATCAAAATATCTATCAATGTAACTAGTTACCAATATTGATGGACACAATTCTTTGAAGTATTTAGATAGGTTGACCCTTACACAAAACATCGAGGTTTAGGGTGAAAAAATTCCTTAGGGTCATGGATAATATACTCCCTTAAAGGGGTTACAATCAACCCAAGGGATGAACAAAATTGCATTGCAATTCCTAGGAAATCATCCACCCAAATTCAATAAGTTGGATGGGTAATTGTTTTAGTTGAAAATGTTGGAAATAATACTGAGAGGGGGGGTGAATCAGTATTATCACATTAATAAAACTTTTTCATTTCCAAACTCTGATTCATATATGCTACTTCCACAACTTCTTATGATTAAGTTAATTGATCTTCAATGAGTGCATTAGAACATTATCAACCATATTATCAGTTAACAGATGCAGTAACATAGAATAGATCATCACACATAAGGCACACACATGAACACCATGATATAAGGTGGAAACCCAATGCGGGAGAAAACCACCTGCTGCAAGTCATCTCAATCTTCTTCTTAATAAGAAAATCCTTTTACAATATTTGTACTGGTGCAGTCTTATACCAGTACGTGAGCTACAACCCCCTTTGCTGTTGTACTAGCTGATCCATTTACTAGTACACAGGCTGCTACCTGCTACAATGCTCCAAATATTCCCCTTTGCTTTTGTACTAGCTTAAGTACTAGTACGTAGGTGCCGGCCTACAATCTTCTCTCCTCCGGGTACCACGTTTCATCAATTTTCATACTGGATACACTGAAGCACAACACATAATCTGAAAGGCCACGTTTCATCCAATTTCCATACTGGACCCAATAACCACATTGAAGCTCATAATCAAACAACCTTCTGAATCACCCAATCACTAGATCAATACATATACAGTGAGAGTCATCAATCAGATCTAGTCCATCACATCACATGAAGATGAGTCATTAAGAACATAATCAATCACTTCTCAGACTGCTATTATCAGATCATAATACCAGAAACCAGACCCAGAACACAACAAGGATAAACATGGACAACTAAATTGATTTCAAGAGAAGTACGCAGCTTCACCCATGTAATGCCTGCGTATAAGTACGCACTGTTCTTCTGTGTCGCCATTGACCTCCGCACCTGCGCCTTCTGTGGCGCCACGCACCTCCGCAGCTGCGCCGCGTACCTCTGTAGCTGCGCCTTCTGTGGCGCCTCCGCATTGCGCCTTCGGTGGCGCCTCTGTGGCGCCTCCGCACTGCGCCTTCTGTGGTGCCTCCGTACCGCGCCTTCTGTGGTGCCTCTGTGGCGTCTCCGCACTGCACCTTCTGTGGCGCCTCTGCACTGCGCCTTCTGTGGCGCCTCTGTGGCGTCTCTGCACTGCGCCTTCTGTGGCGCCTTCGCACCCTCTGTGGTGTCTCCGCACTGCGCCTTCTGTGGCGCCTCTGTGGCATCTCCGCACTGCGCCTTCTGTGGCGCCTCTGTGGCATCTCCGCACTGCGCCTTTTGTGGCGTCTCCGCACTGCGCCTTCTATGGTGCCTCTGTGGCGTCTCCGCACTGCGCCTTTTGTGGCGTCTCCGCACTGCGCCTTCTGTGGCGCCTCGTACCTCCACAGCTGCGCCTTATTTAGATCTAGACATTACTCCAAGAGATCATAGTATTTCAGATCTAGCTCTCATAAGATGTTCAACCCAAAACATGCTCAAGCCAAATGATCTCCTTTGCTTTATATAGGCAAGCTCTTCCTCAAATCATGGATCATGGGCTCAATAATAATAATAATATAAAACAATACCATGGGCCAAAACCATAATAACACAATTCCGTCGGCTAAATACCAAGAGTTAAACATAAGAAACCCCACGTGTGCTTTTCTCTGCCTTGAAGTAAGTGAACTGGGGTATGCACCTCCTGAATGGGATAACTGCGGGTATGTATGTACTTTATGTAATACCGGCCTGCGTGTACGCACATTCTCTAAGGTGTACCTGCATACCCCTTATTTTCTTCAATATTTGATAGTTGATCGTCAATCTTTGCTGCTGACTTGAAGTACTATGATCTATCACCTGAATGGGTTGCCATCACGGACAACACTTTAGCCATAATGCCAACAAGGCATGCAATAATCCAAATACCTATCCAAAAATGATGTTTTCATGTCATTCCATGTTCTAATAGACTGAGTGATCAATCTCACCATTTTAAAGAAGCTCCTTTCAATGTTGAAGGAAAAAATTTAATTTTTGAGAGTCTTGTAAATAATCATAATTTTGCACAAGACTTCAAATTCAAATAAAAAGGTTTTAGGATCTTCACTTTTTAATCCATGAAAATTTGGGAGGACAGAAGGTGAGATAATTTTTATTGTGGCATCTATTTCTTCATGAACTATAGTGAATCCAAAATAATTATCAACTTCCCTACTTCCTCTACCTTCTCCATCATTTCCTCTACCTCCTCCATCATTTCATATACCTTCTCCATCATTTCCTCTACCTCTTCCTCCTCCAAATAGTGAAAAGTCTCCATTCAATTCTCCCTCTCCTTCTTCTTCTCTTCCTTCCATTATAGATTCTTCAAAGTTAATATAAGATTCAACCTGCAAGGTTAATTGATCTTCCTCTAGTTCCTCTATCATGGTATGTGGAAGAAAGGTTCTACTTCTCCCTATCCACTAGGAATTTCTAATTTTTTAGCTAAAATATGTTCCCCTGTAGAGGTGAAAAAGGCTACTCCTTCTATTGGAGATCCAAAATTTTCTTCCTCTAGGACTGCCTCAGTAGATGAAGTAGGAGATCCTCTTAATTGGATTTCTGACCTTAGAACTTCAAGAAGTCCATGGCTATTGAAATGTGGAATATGAGTTTGAGATGGAGGTGTATCTCTTCTTAGTCTTGGTGGAGTGAGTGGTGTTGTAGGAATTAAACTCCTGCCTCTAGCTATGAATCTACCCCTAAAGTCTCTTTCTCTATGCATATCATTTTTTAGATGTAAGAGATGAGGTTACCTAATTACAATTCCTTGATAATGACGCCAAAATGTCTAGTCAATTTAGTGTCCTAAATTGCTTGCATAATTAACAACCGAGGTTTGTAAGCTGATGAAGTGTGGTGCACTATACGTGCTTAGTTAACCTTTTTCTTACTTCGTTGTTTCGTATTTTATGTTGTTTTTGGGGGGTTTCTATTCTTTGATGTCTAATAATGTACAACCTGAAACTATGAGAAAATTTAAGTGAATCTAATGAATTTTAAAGGAAAGGAAATGTTCCTAAGTTAATCTAATTTCCTAAAAATGGATCAACAACTGTTGGCTAGTTAGAAACTAATAAAAAAAACAGAGCATCTATCTTATCTTATCATTACTCCTAATCCATGGATCTAATTCTTAAAACCAAGAATGAAATTGATGCAGAAGGTAACTCATTAATTGCATTCATTAAACATTCAACCATTCAATTTTGGAATATGATTAAATCAATCTCCTTGAAATGATTATTGGGAACATTAGTGATGCAACTAAGTGAGGATCTGAAAGCAAAAAAAGGTAAAAGCATGTAAAACTAACTGTAAACAACTGATGTATTTTTTACTTTCTCCAATTTTAAATGTGAAGCATTATCCTCTTGAAGTGTTGTGTAAGAAATCAATTATACCTTAGTTCCTAAGTTCCTAGGAAAATAACAATGTACTGAGTAAATTCAATCACTGTATGAATTAGACATTTAAGCATTTAGTTTAGGGTCATCATCATCTTGAAATGGCTTTTGAAAACATCTAGTAACACAGTTAATTAACAATTTTCTTCTAAGAAAATGAATGACAAAATAGTAAGAAAACTAAGCAACTACGTATTCTTATTACTTCAATCTTAATTCAGTTTGGAAACGGAGTCGTTTTGCTCCACGAAATATCTTAGAAGAACAAGGTTGCATAATTGTGATTTATCATTATTTTATTGATTAAAATTTGAAATGAAATATCATCCTAATTTAGAAAACAGATTTGTTGAAAACAGAGTAATGGAAATTGAACTAAAAACAACAAATGAAAAACCTCCTTCAATGCAGGGGCCCTCTGCAATTGATGTGGCTAGAATGCTAACTAGTTAAGGATGCACTTTAAATGATCATTGGCAACACAAAATTTGCATTATGAAAAAAATGAAGTTTGAATATTGAGTATTAGCAAAAAGCATGAACTTAACAAGTAATTCCTTCTAACTTCTTACTTCTTCTCGGTTCCATGCAACCGATATTTAAAGGAAAATAACATAACTGTTTATGAGATAAACTTGCTATAGGTGGATAATTCGAATTAAATTTAACATGACTATTTATGAGATAAACTTACTACAGTTGGCTAATTTGAATTGCAATAGGATTGTTTAAACTTTTGATTAGCTATGGGTGGCTAATTCGAATTAGATTTACAACAGAACTGTTAGACTCTTGATTAGCTACGAAAGAGAAAATCAAGAGTCCTACTACTTTCGGATATCGTACTTTGGCTCCATCTTTGACCATGACCTTAGGCTTGCTTTTCCATCGATATGGACCGAGTGAATAGGATAGAATCCACGTGGAGATGATTCTAGAAATGCCCATGTGGCCCAATTCTTCATTTGACACCTGGAACCTGCCAAACCATGAGAGTAGCTATGGAATCCACAGTGAGTTACAGAATAGGCTGCGTTCTATAACTAATTTGCAAAAATCTATTCAAATAGCAAGAACAAGAAAATATAATATGGCGATCATTTTAATGCTTTCCTTAAGACAAAACCTAGCATTTATCATTGATTGGGTATGTAATCTTATGAGAAAGTGAGGGAAAAAGGTGAGAAAAAATGTCAAGGAGAGGGTAATTTTGAGGTTCAAAAATTATTTGTTGTTTTAATTGGTTTTGGCCAAAACTTGTGGAACTTTTTCATTGGATTTTGACCAATTGTTCGCTAGATTATGAAATACACCTTTGCTCTAAAGGATTTTTTATAGTAAAATTCCCTTCACCAGAGGCCAGAGATAGTATTATGTAGGAGGGACCATGGTTCTGGGGAACGTCGTGACTTTTCATCACTCCTTGGTTCCCAACTTTTGAAGCAAACACCATGGTCATCTCCAGAATGTCGATGTGGATTCGTTTGCACAATCTCCCTCTACATTTCTGGGATGTGAGTATACTTTCAGGTATCGGGTACAACATTGGTAAATATATCAAGACAGATTCCCAAATATTGGATGATATACACATGCCCAAATTTGTGTGGACGTAGACCTAAGCAAAGGTTTGCCAGACCATATTCAACTAATCCATAAGTATATGAACTAGACTCAGACTCTAGACTATGAAAACATAACCTTTAGATGTAGAATCTGCATACAAGCAGGGCATCTTCAAAATATATGCCCTAAAGCTGAAAAAGGCACTATCAAAAGGAAGAAGAATGGGAAGCAATCAAAAGGATTGAATTTCCCTCCACCCAAACAAGAAGTGGAGGAAGACAAAGCTGAGGAGCAATTCCCACATCCCGGGATCAACTGGACATCACAAGTACCAGAAAAACAAGGGGATTTCTCTTAGGAACCCAATGGAATATAGGACAATCAGGTACAAACATCATTCATGCCAAAAGCTATGGGAACCAGTGAGTATAAGCGTACCCATACATCAAACAATTCAAATTTAGACACGAACAATGTTGGTCCTAGTCCTAGCAACCAGCTTGCATTTGTCTCTTCTTCGTCATCCCAAGGGGAATGGCGAAAGGTGGAAAAAAAGAAAGGGAGAAAAGCCTAGCTTTCTTCCCATTTGTATATTAGTATTCTTTTTATTTCTATATGTTTCAGCTTATCATCATTCATGGACTTGATGTTGTTATGAATCTTTGAAAATGTAACATGTGATTGTATTTTCACTAATAAAATTACACCTTTTTTCTTAGGAAAAAAAAGTAAAACAAGAAAGAAAACACTAATCCTACTCCTAAGCTAAACAGTGCATGGGTTGACTCACGTGAAGTGATATTTCCAATGCAACCATCAGCACATTAGTTGAACCATGTTGGTGAAGGCATGGTCTAAGAGAATGATAAATGTGTAATATAAAAAACATGAAAGATATAACAATGAAGACCAACACACTCCGAGTTTAAATATATCCACAGAAAAGAAGAGAATAAAAGCACAAGACAAGCATTATGCTGATGTATCATGGTCATGCTTCACACTACGTGCATATGACAAACATGCACACTCTTTTTATCATGACAAACGAGCAAAAATGAGGAAGAAAGACAACTTACGCTTAGCAAGAGTGCTCAATATATAGGATTCCTCCAATGCATGAGTGACGGGATCATGGGATTCAAGTGGAGGATGTGAATTTTGTGAAGTAGATTGATCTTCAATGCAAAAAAGTGAGTGATGAGGAGCCTTGGGTGTTTCAAAATATTTTTGATTCGGAGTGGAATCGACCTCAAGATAGTGAGGACTTGACATAACCATCAGCTCAGGCTGAAGTGCCTCGACAGCTTGTGGGGTTTCCACTTCATCAACAAGTAGATCATTTAATATAGATGGTTTAGAAAGATCAACAGTGAATGAATCGTCATCATGAGCGAAAGACGAAGAAAAGAGATCACGACAACCATGATTAGAAAATTCAATTTGTTCATCGACATCCTCATGGTCTAATGAATCATACAGAGGGGTTGATGAGAAGCAAGAGTGTTCACCCTGTTAGTGTCGGTCTTAAGCCCTCCATCAGCGATCAATAGCTCTTTGCATATGCATAGTTAGGTGTCTCATCAGTGTCAATTTTGCATCCCACTAGGCATGCCATAACACTGAATGGAGGAGCTAGTCTTTGTTCCCTTCTTGGCTTTGCTAGATGAGGTCACATACTACCATGTAATTGAGTCACACTTGTGGTTATTTTTGTCTAGAGGTCCCCAGTCTTAGGTCTAGGGTTTTGAGTCAAAATCATATCAAGGTCATGAGTCAAGGTCAGTGAGTGCCCAACAAGCCAAAGGGAGGTATGTACACATGTTTCATTGTTATTTTCCTCAGCTACAGATTATTTTTATGCCTTGGATTTAAAAACCCTGTTTTTAAGTCCAAGGATCATGACAAATTTGTAAAAAAATAAAGAAATTCTTAGAAGGTTGCAAAAGTGCCGGCAACAACCCTGGTTCCTTCTCCACAGTCCATCAGATGGTCAACCTGCAAAAAGAACAGAGTCAATCGCATCAAAAGAGCTCATTTCAGGACAAAATGACTCCAAAACAGTGTTAAAAAGAATGTCAAAGTATAAACATTATAAAGTGGGTTTTTGAGTTAAATTTTTTTTAATGGAAGCATATAAAGGTAAATTCCCTCTTTGAAAACCCTCATTGTGCATTTGGGAGCAAGAAATTACAAGGCTAAAGGCAAAGAAGACGATTTCGTGCAAGATTCAGCAATTTCAGTGCCTAGGAAGGTGCGTGGTTATGACATGAGTGTGCGCGGTCACCTGGGCAGTGTGCGGCTCTGAGAGGGGA
>APFE031734056.1:23834-54198 GCA_000404065.3 Pinus taeda | reverse complement strand
TGTTGAGATTGCAACAAGATGATGGAGCTTAGTGAAAGGAGTCGCCTTCACTAAGTGGGCCCGCAGGCTATTTTTGGCGCAAGTCTATTTTTAGACTATGTCTATTTTTAGACATATGGATCATGTCTATGGATTTCAGGTTGCTGTTTATGGATAATTGATCAAGTTTGGAAAAATAGATGGAATTCTATTTTTAGATCACACCGGAGTGACTGCTCAGTCTAAATATAGAACAGTCAAATATTATTAGCTCATAATAATATTTAGACTATAAACTTTGTCTTATTCTCTTGGAGCACTTCAGGATAAGCTACGGATGTGATACATGCAGATCCCAGAAGGAAATATGTGGTTACCTATGGGATGACTAATATTTGCATGCAGGACTTCAGTTAGAACTCAAGTGAGTTGAGTTTAGTGGACTGGAGGTGCAGTTGATGGAGTTTGTTCAGTTTAGCTTTGTTAAACTGGTTGTATTTAGTCTAACTGGCAAATAGACTAGAGATGAGTTGGGTGAATTAGTTATTAATTAATTCACAAGTTATTAACTCATAATAGAACTAATGAATACATCAGTTAACTCAATTGCATGTCAGTGCATGTTCTGTTCAGCAGGGACAGGTGTTAGAGAATCAGATTGCTATCAGTTGTGACCATAGTTGTGCATCAGATCTTGAACAATCAAGGGATTGAGTATGCCAATGAGTTTCTTCACGTATTTTCCCACATTGTAGCTTGTTCTCACGTTATTTAGCCAATTAAATACGTGGTTGCCTTGGAATTATCATCAGTTCTCATGCAGGTATTGAGCAGAGGAGGCAGGCAAGCAGCGGAGGAGATTTGAGCCAGTGATTGATTCAGATCTGAGCTGTATTGTGTGTAACAGAGGTGGAGATACTTGTGAGAAGTATTATGCTGTGTAATGTTACATGACTCAATCATTAATATACAGATAGTTGGGGTTTTTAGTGAGATGCTTTCCCCGGGATACATACTGTGTTAATGTGTGAATGCTCTTGATGTTTTATTGTTATTGATGCTGCTATATTGATGATCAACGTAGAGGAGCTTATGTATTTGTATGTTTTTTGCAATAGTACATGATCAGGATAATATCTGTTGAATATGTGTTAAATTATTCAAAATTTCTACATTTGTGACAGTTCATATATCCTCATGACTCTTCATATACTCTATGAATGTTACATCTAATTATCGACACATGAACTTACACTTGACAAGACGTTACATTACAATGCACATCTACCCATGTGAGGCAAAATTGCTTGAGAAAGCCATGCAAGACATCACTATGACTCAGACAATTGTTGGAAGACCAGCTCTTCGACATGCTCACAGTGGTTGATAGTAGCGAATTGATGCCAAGATCGGTAGTCCGCGATGGTGTCAATGTACTCCAAGGTGACATCTTTCTGGAACCTAACTCTTGCCTCCATATCATCTGGGTACACTAATCGAGCTCCTCTATCCAACTTGTTTGATAGCATGCGTGTCATTTTCTTGACTGCGGCCAGACCAACAACATACATGTGCATGGTGTCTGCACTAATTTCCAATTCTGAGCTAGTGGTTATGCGCATCAACTCGTCAATGTACAAGTCAAGCTCTAATCAGACATGTGCCTTTGTCTTCACGTGGGTGAGTGTCCCAATAGATGGGATCACATCTGCATGCACCATAACATCCATACTCTTGAATACACATGCATGGGAAGCCTGTACACTAGTGATGAGTTACGGGAGTTCTTCATAATCCTAGATCTGACTTTGGATGCATGCCTTCAGCTTGACCACTCTAGGTTTCATCATCTTAGGCAAGTGAAGCAAGACTCCCTTTTATCGCAATATCCATGTTTACATGTAATCAACAGCAGCATGCACATTCGACATGATATGTGCTCTTCTAGCACACTATTGCTACCAACCATTGATATGGATGACTGCCTTGTGAATGGTACCAAACATGTAATACACCATCTGCATGACTGTATGAAGGGACAATACTTCATCCAGTATTTCCTTCTTCAATTTTTCTCAAGCGGATGTTGTAACCAATTCCCCTCCCTGCTTGGCCATATGTAGATCCATAGTCATTCATTCATTCTTAGCTATTAGGAAGTGAACACTTGAGCTAGTGGCTTTGGCATATGCTTTCGTAGCATAGACCAATGTTGCTATATGTTTGCACATGTTGAACACGATCACTCATTCCTCAAACTACATAAGAGATGTATGATCATCCAGATTCGACACTCTGCGAGATTACACAACTCTATGTTGAGACTCGTTGAATGAGATGTTGTGCATCTCTCCTTCCAGCTAATCTCCAAGGATATCAATGTCTCCTTGGTCACTTGGGACTTGCTCCTCTTTTGGATGTGGTGAAGCTAGTGGGTCGACCTCTTGATGGTGATGGATGAGGTCGATGTCTTTCCCTAACTCTTGTTGCTCCATATCTGTATCCATCTATTCAAGTGCTTTCTCTATTTCCTAAGTTAATTCCTGCTCCTGTAATGGCTCACATTGTCTTCCTAATCCCAACAATTATGATGAGTCTACTATCTGTACAAGCGAATTTTCATATGTGTGCACAAGTTGTGCCCCCTGTTCTTCCTATTCCTTTTGTGCTTCCTTCTCCTATCAACGCAGCTCTTGTTCCTTCCGGAGTTCCTCCTTCAACCCATGCAACTCCTTCTCTGTTTCCTCCATTCTGTGTTTCTCTCTCTTCCTTTGCGTGTTTCTCTTATCACTTTATTGTCGCTTTTCCTCTACAACCAAAGCTGCTTTCTGCCTCTGCTACTATTGCTGCTTCTGGTGCTCTTCGAGATGCTGCTTCACTTTGCTTTGCTATCCATTCGATAGTGAGGTCGACCAGTTCATTGAGTCTGGAGGAGTTGTAACAATATCTCCATGGGTCTCCCTCCACCCAATGACATGCCCATGGATCCAGTTAAATTGTACTCTCACATAGTGATCTTTCACAATGCGGGTCATACAGATTGTAAGTTCGAAGGTCGAATGGATATTTCTTCCTCTTCTTAGCTTCAACATCCGCATTCTTGAAACTCTGTATCTTATATAACCCGATCCACAATGGAAGAGAGGGCCAAAGTGCCTTCTTCTTCCAGTGCAACCTATATGTCAATCCTGCTGAGATGTGATATGATACTTCCTGCATGAAGAGCTTTTCCAAGGCAAACTTTGGTAGAACACGAGGAGGCTTCTATGTGCTATACATCCATATGAAGGTGTCAGACGGTGAAGCATACTAATCAGTTATGCCGATCAATGCTTCCATTTCTTCTTTTGACATTCAGAGTGGATACTATTCGAATATCATCTTGTAAACCGGGGTGACAAAATGATCAGACAACTATGTGATAACTCTTCTGAATATATATTCAGAAAACATCTTACAATAAGTGTTCACATTAGTCTCGGTTGGTGTCTATGCCCACTTCAAGCTTGGGAACTCTTGACGGGCACAAATTTCATCCAAGATATAGGCAAACATGTAAATTTTTTATTGCATACTTTTGGGTGGTTATCGAGCCCTTGTTACCTATTCCTTCAGCTGATGAGGCAACACATTATACAAGCTCCATGCTTTGTCTTCTCTGGCCAGTTGGTCCAATCTGATCACCCAACTCTGTGGGAAGGTTTATGTGATTTCTTGGCCATACAAATGACGTGCAAATATGACCAAGTATTGATACGCCTTCTATCATATTTTTCTGTCTTGTAGACCTAGTTGGGTGTCATCCTAAATTTGGTCAGCTTCTTCACCTAGTTCTTCAAGATATCTCTGGATTTGGCTTTTCTGTTAGGTATTCTAAAGGGTTTCGATGTGATGATCATGGGCTATGACATCTTATACATCTCATCATAATCCTATCCCCTAAAGGTAGAAATATTCGTCTTGCAGGCACTACTCAATGCCATCGTCTTATGATCAGGGTACGAGATGATCCAATGTATCATGTCTAGGAATGGGAGCACGAGATACCTGTATGCAATCTACTACAAGCCAGACTTATGGATTTTCACATAGACTTGGCTATCTTCAAGGTATTCCTCAAATGTTTCTGCAAATGCATCATTGACCTCTTGCCCTCTTAGCTTGATGTCCTTGTCTACAATCAACTTGGTATCTTCATAGATTGGCAGACTTGTAGACACTCACTCAACTATTGCTCTAGTTTCCCTTCCATCAATGTCCTTTGATCCTGCTCTCTTGGAGGTCATTCATCTTGAACTATTAAGAGGCGAACAAACACCTGCAATATCTAGAGACAAAGTGACATGCATGGCAATAAATCTATCAGCAAAAACCAAAGCAAACTTGAGGAATGACATACAACATACCTGGGGATTGAATGGCAAGGATTGTGTAATTTTTCCTGGGAGGTTCGAAGACTGGCTGCCAGAACTGTGCAAAAGGAATTTTGGGTTGTCTAGGGAGACACAGTCTAGGCCAAGGCTGCCCAGACCTCCTGACAAGTAGCTGAAAGAAAATGTGAATGTGAATGCATGGCGATACTGAGTGTAAGAAGGAGTGAATGATCATGTGTGAATGATCGTGCATGCAAACAGTGAATGAAAGACTCAAAAAATGGAACAACATGCATGTGGGTGAAGTGAGTCATCAAATCAGTGACCGTTTGTGGAAAATAGTTTCATGCATGCGATAATAGTGAGATGCTAATGAAAACTAAAATGGTGCTTGTATAAGCTCGTATGCATGTAAATGACAACGAGTGTTACCAGAAATCAAGCAAACAACACTCACACAAGTGAAAACACAAAAAGCGACAGAAATGCAGCAAAATACAAGTTAAGATGACTTACCCATGACTAGATGTGTTGGATGTGTCGAAGACACCTGGATGTGTTGTGGGATGTCAGAGCTCCAAGATCGATGTGAATAAGTGAGCTCTGAAGCATCGAATAAAAAAAATTGAAGCTCATGACGCGCATGCCACAAATCTAGGAAAAAGTGACACTTGGACAAAAGATTCTAAAGTGATCTTTTCATGTAACCTCCAAATACTAAACATAATTACCTAAAATCTAGGGATGCATTTTTCATGTTTCTTTTGCTATTATGGGAAAAAGCAACCCATGCATGCAAGTCAAGTTTTCACGTTCCTGGGTGGAACCAGTCAAATTAATGGCACATGCAACAAACTGCTTAGTTGAGGGGAAAAAATGCACATTTTTGTTAGGGAGTTAGGCTAGGTGCCCAAAAGGTTTATGCAATTTCTGGGCTGAGCAGCTGACTTCTACCTATACTTTCACAATTTATGGGCTGAGTAGTCAGGAATTGTATAATTTTCTCAGTGAAGATTGATAGGAATATTTGTGCAATTCTGGAGCCCAACTGTTAGGGTCCAACACTAACTCCTTTATTTATGTAATAAACCAAATAGGGTCAAGTCATAGTCATAGTTAGTTAAAGAGTCAATAAATATTGTATTAATAATTGTAAGTGGTTAACCCGCATTTAAGAAAGGGACCACAGTTAGTTGCAAACGGGCCATAATTAATAAATAAAGTGGTTAACCCACGTTATGCAAAGGACCACTAGTCATTAGGTTGTTGAAGGTCATTTAGCTATAAATAGTCGTAGGTAGAATGGAACAATCATTGAGTATTATTTTGTAATCAGGATTTGCTTTGCTAGAGGTTTCCCCCTCCAAGAGGCAAGTGAACATTTCTTTTATCTATGAATAATAAAATACTTTTTGTTTTCGCATTTTATTCTATGTTTCGGGTTGTAATTCTTCACATATTTGGTATTCTAGAATTTCTCGTGGGTCAAGAGCATAAAAAGTGGTATCATGACACTTTCCAAGGCCATGGTACCTCCATTTTTGCATTAAAAAAATTTAGGCTAGAGATGTGTTCTGACATCCTTAAACCATAGGATCTGTAGTCGATCGCATAAACCTACGAATTTTCATAGGCATGCATGCAGGAAATATAAGAGGTGGTCACGCTTTTTGGGCTCCCTAGTAACCCCTGTGGGTACCCCTTCAAGTAGTAGCACATTATACAGAACCATGCACAGACCGCACTTCCACGTCTCCTTTGGGTATACCGGAAGCCCCCTAGGCTCACCTGAAACCTCACCTTAGATAATTTGTCAGCTATCTTGTTACTACAGGACACTAAGAACAAAACTCGGGGATATTAGTCGTGTGTATGATAGGGTAGTTGGGTAGTACGACTAAGGGTACAGTTGATCCTCCTTAATTAGTGCCCTGAAAGATTGGGCAAAGTAATTTTGTTGGACTCTTATGTATATTGCGGTTTGTAGCACCTGACACTCCTTTGTGACCATAGTTCCCTCTGCTCTATGAAGATAATATCCATCAGTTAGGGTTTTGTCACCGCCGGACCAACCAGATCCACCAGTCAGGGTTCTACGCCGTAGTAAAATTCGGATCTAGTAGTTGTGGTTTTGTCACCACCACACCATTTAGATCCACCAATTGGGGTTCTTCCACTGTAGTACAACTCACATTCAACAGTTGGGGTTTTGCGGGTAGATCTGACGCTCTGCATAGTGAAGCTTGTTGTTGCTATAGTCTGAGCTTGATTTTCACAGGACATTGGGCAGGATCAAGTTTTCTGGAATCTGGCCACTTCAGTATTGATCTGTGGGGTGTAAAACTCCATTCGAAGTAAATAAATAGATAAGTCTGAGTCCTCCCCGGGATGCTTGCAGGATACTTATCCCATGAGATTCAAGACGACGAGATGATCACAGTGGTACCATTCACTGGTTAGCCTCATTTTCTAGGCAGTCCCAAATTTTTTCAAAGTGACTTCAAGTGACTGAGACTTATGTATGGTAGAAACCAGCTCTCAAGTCATGGCCAATGAGAAGATCGAGCACCTTGAATCCAGGTTGGATTCATTCAAGGAACAACTAGAAGAAATTTTAAAATCGCTTCACCTAGTCACTAAAAGCATGATGAGGTATCATCAAGAGGTGCATAGTATTGATGATAACCTCAAAAGAGAATCTAGACATCATATTCACTTCCATGGAAATCACCAACATTCCCACCCTCGGCCACCCAAGCTAGACATGTATAAATTTGATGGTTCTAATATGGTAGTATGGGTAGAACAATTGGAACAATATTTCACCCTGAATGATGTCTA
Organism: Pinus taeda; assembly: GCA_000404065.3. Classification (NCBI taxonomy): domain Eukaryota; kingdom Viridiplantae; phylum Streptophyta; class Pinopsida; order Pinales; family Pinaceae; genus Pinus; species Pinus taeda. Next base: position 47,005 of record APFE031734056.1, on the reverse strand, counting down.
CAATGATCAAAGTAAACTACGCGTGGGAGCCCTTTACTTTGACCAAGATAGATGGCAATGGTGGCAGTGCCATGTGAAATGTTATCCCGAGAACATAACATGGTAGGTGTTCTCAAAATCCCTTTGTGACTGCTTTGACCAAGAATCTAATTTTTGGGCCTTCTCACTAAGCTCAGACAGACAAGCACATTGAATGACTACATTGCAGCCTTTGAGACATTGGCCTTCAGAATGGAAGGTATAGGTCAGAACACGTCTAATAATTCCAAATTTAATGATATCAATGTTCCTAACCACCCGCAAGTATCAATCTTCGATGCATAGTTGCTTGGAAGTTAGTAACTTTCTGGAGATATTAATCTGATGGTATAAGATAGTTCTATCGTCTAACATCGAAAATCGAGGGTGGCCAATCGCACACCTTAGCAGCCAAGGGTGTTGGTTTCATATGGAAACACCTTATGGTGTAATTACTAATTTACAATTTTTAACTGTTATTAATTTTTAATAATGTTAATAATTATGTTATTATTCTTATTATTAATTAACAATGTATAAACAATTTTTTATTTACAAATCTTCATGTTTTTTTTAACTATTATTATTTTTTATATGTTTTTGTTATAACAATTTTTTTATATCTATAGCTTGATTATAAAAAAGCTAAACATATATAAACTTATGATAATATTTTTAATAATGGAGGTTTTACCTAAACTTTACTATGAAGATTCATAACTTATAAATAAGCTTTACAAAAGAACATATAGTGCAAGAATGCAGTTCTCAGTACATTTCTCCTACTTACAAGTGGCATTGATAATCTTAAAAACAATTGTAGAAAAGTAAATCAGTTATGCTAGAAGCTTCCATATCATTGATTTCTCTGGGAATTATATTAGGAATGCTTGTTCTTCGTATTGCTTAAAATAGGAAGAATGAACATTAGATAAATTGAACCTGCAGTAATTTGATGACATGGCCATTTTCAAAGGCTATGTGAACCAGTGTGAATTTCTTGTCTGCCTCATGTGGAAAAGATGGCAAGAAAGCATTTCTCAGAACATTTCTTTATCTGGGTTTTGCAAGCGAGACAAGAAGATGAGGGCATTGGTTCCTGCTTACAAGCGGTATCGATAATTTGAAAAATAATTGCGGAAAAGTAAATCAATTATGGTAGAAGCTTCCATATCATTTATTTCTCTTATAATTATATGAAAAATTCTTGTTCTTTGTATTGCATACCATTTCATTGTCATGTTCAGTGAAACCGTTTTCCAGCATAGTGAAATGCAAAGAAAATGATATCAATGTTCCTAACCACCTGCAGGTATCAATCTTCGTCGCATAGTCGCTTGGAAGTTAGTAACTCTCTCGCAATGTTAATTTGACAGTAGAAGTTAGTTCTATTGTCTAACATCAAAAATCAAGGGTGGACAATCACACACCATAGTATCCAAGGTGTTGGTTTCATATGGAAATGCCTTACGGTGTAAAAATATCATTTTAGACTTACAAACAAAAATCTCCACAAAATGTTATTATTTTCTATTCTCATCTTTCAATTACCTAAATTTTTTAGACTCTTGAGTTCTTGTCTCCATCATCAAAAATGTAATCGAATTCACATTTCTTGAAGGTTCCCCTCCCCATCATCTTCATCATTTTCCATTGAATTCCAAATTCCTATAAATTGCAAAATTCGTCACCTATGTCTCTAAAATAATAGTTTTCCCATGTAAAGTCACCTAACATAAAGCCTGACTAGAGAAACTTGAAAAATATGATTTTTTTTACTAATACATCATGAAAAGAATAGTTTGCTGTAGGACAAAAAATTCACATTATGAATTTTGTAAGCCAATTACTATAGCCCCGAAGAAAATTTCACATTAACCTATTTTTTCATTAAGTGCTTTCATTTAATTTTTAGGAAATTCTATTATTGATCACATCTTGAAATTGGATTATAGATCATTATTGATTGTGTACTTGTTACATTATTTCTAGGTGGTTATTATTTTCCTATAGTCCACTGTCGCTTTGTCTAGTGTATTTATTTCATTCTTTGGGAAGGGAGAAAATAGGAGGTTCTAATGACTATACCATTCCATACCATTTATATTTAACACTTGTCATCATTTCTCTGTTTTTTATCCATTTTGATTGGTTGTTGTCAATTCACTTGTACTTGTTCCCTAGTGGCATTGTCATATGAGAAGAAGAGGTTGAAAATGCATAAAGTTAATGCAACAATATGAAAATAAGAAAACATAAGCCAAATGTTAAATTGTAAAAGAATGACAATTGATGTAAAATAATAAGAAGCCAATTACAACATCAACTCTATCCACTCTTATATAGTCACTTATCTGTGAGAGTATCCATGCATGTCACACTTATCAAATTAAAAAGAACTCTTAGAGGATAAATTGAACTCAATGAAGCGATAAACTACCTATCATTAAAGAGGGTTTTTTCATCAGCATTACATGATAGATCAATGCATCATGTGAAACAATCCATATCAAATGGGAAAAAGAAAAACTAAATGGGGATAGGAAAAACAAAGGAAAGTGACAATAACTCAAGCAACTAAGCATTTCCTTTACAAAGACGGTCTTGTGAAATAGTTCTACATTACCTTGTATAACACAATGACACTTTTCATGATGTAAACCCCAAGCCATAACACACATCACTTCTATCTAACATTTGAAGGCAGTTAGCCTAGGAATTGTTCCTTCTGTTATGGTTGGAAACACCTAATAGAGTAATGTGATAACCCTCCAAACCTAGGTATGGTAATCTATGTAGAATCAAAAGCTGTTAATAAATTTGAATATTATACTTGTGTGAAGTAGTTTGATGGCATTGACATTGAATGTGGTCAAACTTGATTCTCTTATGGTTCTTGTAGCCATGATGTTGATCTCAATATATTCTTTGAGTATGTGTTAGATTTTTCTTCCAGATGCATCTGCAATACCTTAAGGGATAATATGATGTTTTCCCATCCATTCATATTTGATGACTAGGTGGCTTTGATGATCATGCAAAACACATTGAGTGATGTTGACCTTGAGGATGACTTGGAACAATTACTAAGACCCTCCCTCAACCTCAATACCTTAAGGCATCAATGATCAAGATTAGGGAATTTCTTGAATATTACGTGTTCGTAGGAGATGACAAGACACTTGCAACCTTATATTGTACCTACTCGATAGTTGTTGCATTTCCTTTTGTGATGATTGAGGGTCATGAGGACTTAATATATTTCTAGATGGGATTTCACACCTATGACCCTAATGATGTCAATACCTTACATGATGATGTCACCTTTTGATACATTTGATGGTGATGTGAGATTTCTAAAGGATGGCATTTGTCTACAAAGTGTTTTCTTTAGTGATGTGATACCATTTTTATGAGAAGACCTACCTCTAGGATGTGATAAACCCCTTATGTCATCCCTTGCACCTTTTTATGGAGTGACATGCATTTTAAGATATGATTTAATGATTGGAGGATTTTCTACTCACACATGTGGGTTAAATTAGACTTATTTTTCTATTATTACATTATCTTAGTTCTCTTTTGGAGTGGGCTTAATGTCCTATCAACCTTCTATTGTGGATAACCTTATTTAGGGACCCTTAGAGAAAATTAAATCTAAATCAAATTGGTTTCCATATTATAAATAAGAAATTTGATTTAACTCTTGGTAGTTGTCAAACACACATGGATTATAACTTTCTCTCCATTAGTGATTTCGCTCTCTTATGTACAATGGAGGCCTAGTTAAGAAAATTTCCTTGGTGGATTTTGTGATGCAATGTGATCTCTTTTCATGGATCCCTATGGTGGATCTTTGATGTTTCATGGTGAACTAAGTTGGTATATTTTCTTTACCTTATTATTATGTTCTATGTGACTAATATTTTTGTAGTAATTTAGTTTTTATGGTATTCTTTTCATTGTCCCTTAATCAACTAAACCCTTCCTTCAAGTATTTGAGAAAGAGAGATAGGTTTCTCCTTTTGTTCATCATCCAGAAAATTAAGAACCTATCAAACCCTAGGGTGATTTAGTTTATTTTACATACTTCTCTTAGATCTAGAATCATTTAAAAGAATCCTTATAATAGTCTATATCTAGACTCTATTACCTAGATTTAGAAGGAAATGGTCTATCTCACTTGTTTCATTCTCTTAGAATATGAAATAATTTCTCCCTTTATTTATGATAAATTAGGAACAAATTACAACAAATTTTTATATTTTGGAATTTAATGACTTGTTGATGTATTCCCTAGTGGAAAACATCATTTAAAAGAGAATTGAGGAAGAAAGATTGAAGCTTTTTTATGCATTTTTATCCATTTTCTAGGTGAACATCCCTCTCTCATTGAAAGACCTGGGATTTTCCCCTTAATCATAGAGCACCAATTGTTTTCCACCTAAGAGTTTGATAAATGAGGGGAGGGCTACATTATAGTTCTTTTCCCAATCATTCACCTTTTGGTTAAACATAGAGTCATAGAATGTGATGTGTTGGTATTTATAAAAATGTTTGAGAAATCATCAAACTTTTTCAAGAATTAAATGGACCTCGCTTTCTAGAATCTTTCAAGAGTAGCAATTAGAACATTAAATACCACACCCTTAAGAGTTGGAAAACAAAAAAGAGAAATTATCACTCCTCAGCCTCGTGCCATCATTCCTATAAAATATGTGATTAAGATTTTAAATGATCAACTAAAACAACAAAATAGATATATAAATCCAAACTCTTCACTTAAAAAAATTCTTTTCCTATTTCATAAATATTAAATTATAATAATAATATTAATTTTATATAATATTCATTATATATAATTTTCCCAATAAAATATATCTATAAATCCAATCTCTCTTCACTTTAGAAAAATTATTTTCATATATATAATATACACGAAGTATATAATTTTTCCAATAGAAATCCATTTTATAATAAAAACATACTTTCAATTGAGTGAAATTTCACACGTAAGTGAATTTCCTTATGGAAAATTACACCATCTTTTTTTAAATTAAATATATCTAATGAAGGACATTTTATTTTTATTTTTAATATTAAACAAGAATGGTTGCATCACAGCAAATCCCTGCCTTGAAGGGGAGCTTCAAGAAAACACATTTAGAATGTAGAAAATAGTAACTACAGTTTAGCATGTAAGCCAACCATCTTATTGCATCTCGTGCAAACACTAACTACATTGTAGCATGTACTCCAACCATCCCATTGAATCTTGTACAAGGCAAGAGTCCTCAAATGTCATAACATCAAGGGGGAAGACTCCAATTTCTATCCCAGTGGGTTATATAAAGGGTGAATCTACTAGAATTTCTCAGCAAACTATTACAGCTCCGAGGACTACCCAAGGATATAGACTGAAAGATGTGTAGAAGGAGAATGATAAATTCACATAGGTATAAGAGGTTTACTCTTTCATTGGTTCGTAACTTAGAGTATTACTATTAGCTAGCTCTTTTATAATCAGATTGCATATTCAGTAGATTACAAATTAGAATGGGGCAAAGTGAAGCATAGAGATGGTGATATCAGATGTTTAAAACATGGATATTCTCTTCAGGATATTCCCTCCAGTATGTAGACAAAGCTTTCACTCTAAGGCTTCAGCCAACTCTATGGAACTTAGTGCATGGAAAAAGAAAGCTAATAGTATAAGGTGCTAACTTGGCTTGGTCGCAGAAATGCATAATTACATATATAATGAGCATCATTCGATCTCTATGGTGCTTATAGGGTTAGTTAGCTGAAGGATGGCTCGAAGCCCTTTATAGTCTATAAATTGAACTCTGATAAGAAAATATCTCAGCAAGTCAATTCTACTTGGAGCTTTCCAAATATAGGGTTCTCCAGGGTCACTCTTTATGTACCGGTGTATGTGAGATTGTTATTTTGTTTAAGGATAGATGTAGAGCATTTGCAGTTTTAGTGGGTCTAGAAATAATTTGAAGATCAATATTTAGATCCATATCTTCGATAAGATACTCAATGGACTATAGATTATGTTGATCCTGATCCAGATTATGAAGTTGCAAAATGAGACCGAGAAGCAGGAGTTGATTGTGCAGTTGGTTCTTATCGATGAAGCAATAATTGATTGTGCAGTTGGTTCTTATTGATGAAGTAGCCAAGGGAGCATATTCATATTCTACAGAGAAAGAATGGGCCTATTGAATCCTGTACAAGGTAGGAGTCCCCAAATACAATCTAAGACAACAGATAGTCAGACTCTAAATCCAAAACAAATGAAAGAGAAAATTAAATATGTACAATCTAATAACTTCTCAAATATGAATATAAATGAAAAAAATTGTAGAGCGGAGAACTTGATTTCGAGATCTTGTTGGACACATATATAACTAGTCTCCTATACACAAATGTTGATTTCCTTTCTTGACACAAGATCTACATGGCCAATTTAAGCTAGAATCGTGCAGTGAGTGAAAGACATATGTAGAACAGATTAAAGAATGCAAACCTTGATTTCAAGTTTGTACAAGCTACAACACCTTTTTTACAGTTATTATGTTGATTCAAGGAGCACTACATTTATTTTGTTTATCCATCCAACAATACCAAGTCAATTCTAGTTGGAGCTTTCCAAAGATAGGGTTCTCCAGGGTCACTCTTTATGTACCGGTGTATGTGAGATTGTTATTTTGTTCAAGGATATATGTAGAGCATCTACAGTTTTAATGGGTTTGGAAATAAGTTACACATCGATATTTAGTTCCATATCCTAGAGAAGATACTCAAGGGACTGTAGATTATGTTGTTCTTGATCCAGATTATGATGTTACAAATCGATTCCCAGAAGCAGAGGTTGATTGTGCAGTTGGTTCTTATCGATGAAGTAGGAGCTGATTGTGTAGTTGGTTCTTATTGATGAAGAAGCCAAGGGAGCATATTCATATTCTACGAAGAAAGAACGGGCCTATTGAATCCTGTACAAGGCAAGAGTCCCCAAATACAATCTAAGACAACAAACAATCAGGCTTTAAATCCAAAACATATGAAAGAGAAAATTTAATATGTACAATCTAGTAACTACCCAAATATGAATATACACAACAAAAATTGAAGAGCGGGGAACTTGAATTCAAGATCTTGTTGGACACAGATCCAAATAGTCTCCTACACACAAATGTTGACTTCCTTTATTGACACAAGATATGCATGGTCAAGTTAAGCTATAATTGTGCAGTGAGTGATGCAAGAGAATCCAACCTAAGGCACCATGACCGGGTGTTGGTCTCTACCAGGTTGGAGAGTTGAATTAGCATATTGTTTGTTTTATATGCTCAGTTTGTCAGAGTAGGAGGTAGGATTTTGTTTTTATCTTAGTCTCAGTATTAGTCAAAGGTAGTTTGGTCGGTTAGGGTTATTTACTTGTTTGTTTTTTAAAAAATAGTAGATTAATAATTGTCCTGTCATTTTAAGAGAAAAAGAAAAATGTGTCTAAATGTAAAATCTTGCCATATAGGCAGAACCGAATACTTAATAGTTATGTAACTATAAGGTCTACAACTAAAATTAACTATACAGTTCCATTAACTATAGACAAAGCATATAAATGTAACAATGAAAATCATTGACAAGGTTCAGCATTTCCAGATACAAATAATAAAAAGAGATAGAGCGCAAATTTAACTATCATCCATCTGTACTATCATCTACATATTGTGCAATTAAATTTTTTCTATATTGTTTAATTGATTCAAAAATAAAAAGCAAAGTGCAGGCCTACAACTTTATGTTTTTCCTCTCTTAAAAGAAAATAGAGCACTGTAAGTTGCATGTAAGTTCCAAGACTAGAACGGGCAAGCACATAAACAAGCTCACATCCAGAACAATCTCCACACAACGAAACAATTGAACAAAGAAAACAGAGTCCAGGCACCAATTGAATAAACCAAGACAGAGGTAATTCATTATGAACTATCATACACCAATTCTTTCCTTTCTAAACGAAACAGTGTCAAAGAGAATATATAACTGCTATTATATATAAGAGTCCAATGTTACATTGTCAAAACGAATAGAGTAAACAGCTACTGCGAGATAGGGAAGACCCTAGTCAAGGGTTTGGCATTGTGAAATCCTTGAGCATAACTAAAGAGCATGACTAGAACGAATTACAAACTAGAAATTGTAAACAGAAGTATGCCCAGGTCATGAAACAACTCAAACCATAGACAGCAACCGAATAGCGAGGTGTAGCCACCAGAGAACTACAAACCCTAGCTATAATTCAACAAAAATGTGGTGACAAAGCCTACCAGGAAAGCATTGAAGCGTTTGCAAACCAAATCATTGAATTCATCCACGCCCGAAGTCGAACTCGTGAACTCTGCAACCTTAACAAGCCAAAGTTAAGCATACCATGCATAACAGTGAACGAGCAGAGATACAATACAAGTAAGTTAAGAATATAACTCACCTGGGAGTGCGATAGAATGAGGACCCTCACGCAACAGAGCCACAGAATACAAGAAATACCTAAGAAAATAGGAGCGGACGTTGTTAGTTTCTAAACCAGGAGAATGCAGAGATAAGGCAAGGAAAGACAAATTACCTGAAGAGATAGCCGAGCGAGCCATTGCGCCTGAAACATGTGCATACAGAAGCCATAACATAAATTGATTTTAGTAGCAGAGCAGTATCAAAGAAAATAACCAACAGCAGGAAGGAACAGTTGGATGTCTGACAAACCAAACCAAAAATCGATTCCAGGTACCAACAGACGAAATAACCCACTATGCAAAAGAAAACAAGCAAACTAACCTCCAGAGCACAAAATAGGTTCATACAGTAAGGAATACAGTTGCCAACAACATAGGAAAGTCCATGGAACCACATTCATTTGTAGACAGGACAAAAATAGAGAATTTCCATAGAAACCCGCACAGAGCTCTCACAACAGAGTGAAATGCCGAAAATGACCAGAATGCCAAAGGGTTTTGCGTAATGACCAAGTGGGAACTGAGGTAGTATTATAGGTTAGTTTCACAATTATGAGCCTTATTAAATTATTGCAACCACCAACATAAATATATCCACTATTCATATCCATAATCAAAATCCAAATCATCAACCAAATCTACATTCATCATTAGCACCGGACAAACTTGTATTAGGTTATGCATTGGAGTGTGGGTTGGGTTCCGTCATAGTGGTATCAGAGTAGAATTTTCGTTTTTTGAAGGTTAGTAAGAGAAATGGAGGTAGGAAGGCAAGGTCATGGTAGAGGTGTTCGAAGGATAGTAGAGGAAGGACTGAGAGAGGAGATTAGGATTCTTATTGCCCATTTGGAGGCAATTGAGGCAGGGAGAAGAAGAGATCCAGAGGTAGGCGATGATAGTGAATAGGAAGCTGAAGCGACAACAGATGGATTGGATGGAGAGGGACCAAAAATGAGACTATTGAGATCCGTCTTAGTGGCATGCAGTAAACCCAAACCAGAACTCCCAAATTATGATGGCATCCTATCCATAGAGGTTCTATTAGACTAGATCATCGAGCTGGATAAGTATTTTGAGTGTGAGGAGGTCAGTAAAGACCGCAGAGTTAAGTTTGTTGTGACAAAGTTGAAGGGACACACAGCCCTGTGGTGGGACAATTTCCAAAAAGAGATAAGGAGATTGAACAAGTTTCCGATCAAAACCTGGTCAAGGGTGGTGGCCAAGTTGAAGGGTAGATTTCTGCCGAAATATTATCAGATTGCACTACAGAGGCAAGTGCAGAATCTGAAACAAAAAGGAATGATAGTAAGGGAGTACACGAAAGAGTTTTATCGATTGAACCTATGGCTTGGTTATACATAGGATACCACAGAAAAGACAGTTGGATACATAAATGGTTTAAAGCTAGAAAGTTTAGATGAAATTAGTATTCTGTCTCCAAAGAACATTGAAGAAGCATATCAAAGTGTGATGAAAGCTAAAGAGGAAATTACTAGAAGGCAGAATGTCAGGAGAGGACGAGGAAGCAGGAAGGGAAAAGGCCAATCATATGGCAGAGGGAAGACTGCTAGTAATGAGGAAGGTAGTAGTTCCTCCATTTAATTATACTTGGAGTGTTTCATGAGTGGTCTCAAAGAAGCCATCCAAGCACATTTCTGGATGCACCACCCACCTACATGGATAGATGCTTTCAAAAAGGCTGTCAAGGTAGAACTTTCCTTAGCCACCCAATCTACTCATCCAAATTTCGTAGCCAAGGGGCGTTCCACCCAAGCACGGGGCACTACCCAAACACTTAAGGTTCAAAAGGTGTCTCTAGCCGAAATTGTTGAAACAAGAAAACAAGCACTAGTAAAAAATGATGAAATTAGTGACCAGGTGACTAAAAACGTTAGTCACCACAACTTTTCCAAGTCAAATACTACCAAAACTGAGCAATCTTAAGTGACCCAACTAAAAATTGACTAACATAAACTACTAATTTAGTCTCAGGTTAAAATATACGACTAGATAATAAGTAATGCAACTAAAAATGACTAACATGAATGACTAATTTAGTTTAGGAACAAAAATATGACTACTTAAAAAGTACTACAATAATACAAATTAGTCATTTATGTTAGTCATTTTAATTGTGGTCGATGAATGACTACACAACACGGACCCTTTGAGCAAATCGATCATGTCGTTGATGTAGTTCCCACACGGCACAAACATTTGATGGTCTATTGTAGCCATATACACTATGATGATCTTCGTAGATGCCCAAACTATAAAAATGAGCTACATTCTATTGCCAAAGCCTGTAAGCAATGAAAGGATTATATTCAAACCTACTATGACATGTTCCACTCACATGCTTATCAGAGTGTTGAGAATCATACTTTATTCACACTTTGTTTGATCTTCTCCTTAAATTGTCAAGTCAAAGGAATGTTTCAATTATATCTGTGAAGTGTGAGATTGATATCCATCTACCAAATACCAAAGACATATTTTGTATCCTAGTTAGATTTATATTTTCCCTCCTTTTTCTCATTTCATTTTTTTATATATTGTATGTGTGGATATGTGCATACCTTTGTTATATTTTATAGGAGGATCATGACATTATAGGTGACTAAGGAGTCCTAACCTTTTGAGTTGTTTGCATATTATTAGATCTATTTTGGCATATTCTAATAACATTGCTCATCATTGATGTCACATAATCATGGCCTCTTGTACGCTTACGAGATTAATCATTCCATTTTATTATGTTAACTTGGACACTAAAAACAATTGGAAATATCCTTTAAATGCATAAACATTAAACAATATACTCTATCCAAGGGCCATTTTGATTTGATTGTTTAATAAATATTAAAAATATTTTTAATTAAAATATAATCTAAATTGATTAAATATTTTTAATTTTTTAATATAAAAAAATAGATTAACTATTGCAAATCCAAATTCTTAAAAAAAAATAAAAAATCTCCAAACAACTTTTAGCTAAACCCAAAAAAAACAAAAAAAATAGTTTTTGTTGTAGATTAATCTGGTAGCGCTTAATAGAAATTAAAGTTGTGCTTAATAGAGATTTGGGCCCGCAGGAGGGGTTTATAAAAAAATTGTTTTTTATGCTTAGCTCTATAATGCACCTCATGAGTCACTTTTGGTTTTACTGATAGCACAAGTTTTAATTTGCTGGAGCAGGTGGCGGTAGGTGGCCGTAAATTTTTTAAGTGTTATTTAGATGTCATGGTTCCTTCCATTACATTATTGAGATGTAACAATGTATTTTTCTACTCTCACGTTGACCCATTGGTGTTATGCCAGCAACATCTGCAAAGATTCAGATCTCTAAAAAGAACCCCCCCCCCCCCCCCCCCCCCCCCCCTTTAATGCCTTTTGGAGAACATGCCTGGACCTGTCCACAAATGCATTTGGCGGAGCTTGCACTAGATCTCTTGCTTCATAACTTCGTCACCAAATTCAGGGTATTGGTCATTTGAATGCCTCTGCTAACAAAGAGCCATTGAAAGTTGCAGCGAGATACAAAAATAGTGAGAACAACCGAAGGAGAAGATATAGGATTTACAGAGAAACTGTTTCAATGTGGAAAATGTTGATTTCACTTCCATCACAAGTAGGACTACACAATTGTTTTAGCATTGTAATGTTTCACACTAGTATGTATGCAGGTACAAGTTTCACCATTGAAGGGTTTGAGTCAAAGAGAAAGGAGGGCTTACAAGGAGCCAAAAATATAGAGGGAAGAGGATGACATAGTACAGGAGAAGAGTGGAGAGCCTGAATGGAAGAGGAAGAAAAATTAGGCTTGGATGGAAAGAAGAGAGAATATGAGGTTGGAACATTCGACATAGAGGACTGCAATTTTATGGAGTGTCGAGGAGATGGTGTCCTCCACTTCACCATTGGAGCTGTCTCAAACTATGATTTACAAAGGACGTGATGTGAAAATACAAGTTAGAACCAAGCGACTAATACTCCATAATTTGAAGAGTTAAATTCCTTATAGATATTTTTGATTGTCTAGTTCTGCTAATATTAATAGTTGTCACAAAAATAATACTTTATCAAATGCTAAATGATATATGGAACTAAGTGAAGCAAAGCATCATTAGTGAAATATTCATAACTACAATCGATTTGGATCTCCTCAAACATCTGGCAACAAATTGACGGAATGTTGATGAATAATATGTGCACAACCAATTTCCACCACATCTCTAGCGATAGGCTTGATTATGTTTTGTGATGCTAGGAAATTATCCATTCTTGGGGTTCTCTAGAGTATGATGATGGTTTAGTGGATGTAGATTATTCGGCGCCTTTAAAAAATTACTGCACTTTCTAGTTTCAAACTCAACCCAGCTTAGTCGATGCACCCTAGTATCCAATAGAAATTAAGCTGGTTGGTGGTGGTAGGTACTTTTGAAAATAGGCAGCTATGGAGACATGATGTTTGAGGGCTAGAAATCCGCCAAAGGATCTCCATAGTACAGGCATTAAATAACTTAGAAGCAATTGTTGGCAGTTAGACTGGATGTCGCCAAATGGTCCCACTAAATTTTGAATCTTGATATCCCAATGGAACAAATTAAATAAATCAAACCAACACTGTTTTCAATCACATCCAATTCACCTACTCTAGGTTCTCGAAAAAATACTCCAAATATATCAAGTCCACTTGGTAGAGATACCTATATTTGATATTACCTTAGAACTAATTGGTCAGTACTGAAGAGGCGGCCAGAAACTCATAAGATATCCTCTGTTTGTCTTTTCTATAACAACAACTGGTTGGGGCTGGTCATTGAACCATCCTATTTGTTATGAATCCTCTTGTTGGTTTCTCCCCTATGTATGGTAATCTATGTGGTAAATTCTGGTGAATCCAGGTGATTCAGGCATCTCACCCTGCAAATCCATTGGGGTCAGGTGCATGTTGATTTCTTGCAAATTGGTCGCAGCCATCAACGGTATTTTCCTACATTTTATTGTGCATGCCTCACCCTACAACTGATGGATCTATAACAACCTACAGAATGGAAGGAAAATCACCATTTTCAGGCCTAGACATTGATGTGGAATCACTTATAGAAGTAACTATGGTCGTATAAAATGAAAATGCATATAGATCCTAGTAGAAGAAATCTAATATAGTAAAAAAAGTAATCCAATTTGCAACAAGAGGCTCTAGAATAAAGGTTGCATCCCCTGTAGGGATACATAATCTTAGTCCATTATCAGAGATATAGCTCACATTAAACTCTTTAGAGGTGATTGGAATGGAAAGCACACTACATGATAACCTTCCCAACAGGAAATTTGGAAAAGTTAACAACAAAGAACCAATCAAAGCCCCAGAAGAGATCCAAAAACTAATCACAGCAAACGATTTATATTGGGAAAATGTGGCTACACTTAGAAAGAATATGTTTATACGAAGATGGGAGTTCATCAAAATGAATGGTGTTCATATGAAGGATTGGACATGGAAAAGTTGGGCTTCTCTTCTCGATCATCAACTGAAGGTAAGTGCAATGGTTAATGGTTGCTTTGGCTTCCATTTCCTAAATGAGGAGGACGCCATGAAGATTGTTGATTTACCTTAGGTCAAAGGCCAAGGTTTTTTGGTAATGCACCCTTGGAAAGTCGACATTGACCCAGTAGTTGAGACTCTAAGAAGAAAAATTATATGGGAAAAACTTCCAGGCCTCCCCATTGAGAAATGGTTGAAGGGAGTCATAATGGAATTATCTAGAAAAATAGGAAAACTATATTATTTTAATGAAGGATGCATGGGACTACTAGATAAGAAAGCTTCTTGGTTTATAGTAGAAGTGGACCTATCAAGAGGGCTGCTAGTAGCAATTGACATCTTCTAGGCCACTCTCTCCATCAAACAGTAGGTCGACTATTGGGGAATCCTATTTAGATGCCTTGAATGACATAATAATGGTCATCTTATGGCTAACTATCCTTTCCTCTTCGAGGATTTGAATCGAAGGTTGAATGAGATCACCTTTCACAATAGGCAACCCGAGAGGAGAGATAAGGGAACTTTTATGGGCGGTCTCCCTGCTGGAAAATCAAGTATCACAAAGGAAACTCTACAAAATCACCTAGAATATCATCATGTAATTGTTGATCCGATGTTTTCAATGGATTTTGAGTATATGGAGCTTGGTAAAAATTATAATGAGACAATGGAGGCCCCCTCACTCCAAACCCCCACAAAATGAAAGGGGAAAGAATAGGTTCTTTCAGCAAAGAAATCAAGCAAGACTTCCCTCCTGCCCCCTATTTGCAACATAATCACTGCTAACTTGATCCCCTCTCCTATTTCGGATGGCATGGATATACTGGATCTGGAGGATTACCCAGGACTTGGACTAGAATGAATTTCAATCAAGAAAACCCACACACTTTGTGAAGAACCAGAGAATGACAGAAATAAGTCTCTCTCATCTTAAAACTCTAGTAGGAATAAAGCCCCTAAATTCAGAAAAATTAACTCTCATGAGGGACTTAGAAACATAAAATAATTCTTGGTTCTCAGAATCTTTGGAGGGTACTCTATATCCATCCTTTGATCTGGGACCCTTAACTGAGTCCACTAAACCAAGGGAAGACTCACACATCCAGGACCTTAGAGTAGTAAATCCCATATATTCTGGTTCCAAATAAAGCTAATGTCCCTAGATCAGAGAGGGTTTGGATATCCCATTCAAAAAGATTCCTATACTACCACATCATGGAAAAACATTTGTCAATTGTTCTCCTTCAAGAAACTATGATGTCTAACGAAAAAACCTTGGAGAACTTACTCTAAATACGCCTGACATGGCATGGTTGTACTATCAATTCCTATAGAAATTTGGGTGGTCTTGCAACAATATGGGACCCTCTCCTTTATGGCCTACAAATTGATTTCTAGACTCTGAATAATTAATATGTATGGCCCTTATAGAAATTGTAAGCCTTTCTGGGAATTGATTGAAAATTCAGGCTTACTGGATATTCAACTATTAATCATTGCAGGGGACTTAAATTTAAAAATGAATGCCGGTGAATCTTGGGGGTACAAGGCTAATCCAAATCCTCTAGCGGCATATTTCACAGATCTCTTCAACCGCAAGGCTCTCCTTGACATTTCTCCTAATCTAATATGTCCAACATGGCATAATGGTAGGATGGGCACATAAGACATTGCTAAAAGAATTGACAAGTTTTTGGTGGACTCGAACTTATCACTTAGACTGAAAAGTCTCAAGTCATGGACTTTCTTCTCGGATATATCTGATTATGATGCCATCATCCTGGAATGGTAACATGACACGGAAGACATAAAAATACCATTCAAATTTAATCAGATGTGGGTTAATGAGACCAATTTCCAGGACCAGGTTTTATGATCTTGGTCTAACCCTCTCTCTCCAGATAACATTGATCCACCAAAGGTGGTTATTACAAAGTTGATGAGGATGAAAATTATGGTAAGAAATTGGATTAAAAATGAAAATTGAAATCTTAGAAAGGAGCTTCAATCAATAGACATAGAAATTGCTCTACTGATGGATCCTATTGTGTCGGGCTATTTTTATGTACATCAACACAATACAATTTTAGATTTGATTTCCAAAACAAGATAAATCCTAAAATTACAGGAAGAAGGTTGGTGCAAGAAAATAAGACTTGCATGGATCAAAGGAGGTGATCAAAATACAAAATTTTTTCATATGGTTGCGTCCAAAAGAAAACAAACAAACTCAATTTGGTCAATCAAAGATGAATCAAGGCACACTTATACATCCATCAAAGAGATCAAAGAGATTGCATATCAACATTTCAAAAATAAATTAGAGGAAAGAGAGGATACTCATATGGCTGATAAGATGGAACTAATCAATATCTTTCCTACTTGGATCAACAACAAAATTACTTTATCGATGGACATACATATTTCCAATGAGGATCTGCTACAAACCCTCAAGGAGATGGCAAAGGACAAAATTCTTGGGCCTAATGGCTGGCCTTCTGAATTATTTTTTTCTTCTTTGAATTGATGGGCCCAGAATTGGTTAAGATGATGGAAGCAGTCTGAATCTCCGAAAAAATTCCAGGTGTAATCAATTCAACCTTTCTCACTCTCAATATTAAGAAACACAATCATTTATCTCTCAATGACTATAGGCCTATTTCATTATGCAATTCTGTATATAAAATGATGTCCAAACTTATTGCTAATCAGGTCAAAAGATCATCCCCGCATATACTTCACAAGAAAAGTTTGACTTCTTGCCTAATAGTAGAATATAAGATGCAGTGGCCATTGTTTAGAAGGAATTCATTCAGTCAAATCAAGGAATCAAAAGTCACGTTTCATGAAAATGGACCTCATCTAGGCCTTCAATTGTATTGAATGGGAGTTCCTCACAATGATCCTATACATAATCGGCTTCAAACACAGACATGTCAGATGGATAATGGCATGTATCAAATCTGCAGCTATGGCGGTTCTCATCAATGGGGATCCCACAAATTTCTTCCAAATGAATAAAGCATTGAGACAAGGTTGTGCTCTATCTCCCCTATTGTTTATTCTTGTGATGGACACATTAAGCAGGGTGATCAACTCCATGAAAGAGGTTGGTGCCATAAAAGGTTGTGGGATATCAAAAAATAGTTGACTATCACATTTGATGTTCATGGACGATATCGTATGTGCATGGGAGGCAAAAATATCTAAATGGGAAGAATTCCACAAGATTTTTTTGAAATTCAGCAATCCATCTCGGCTTAACATTGATAAAAATAAAATAGAACTTATTATGATGATGGTTCCTCGATGGAGGTAATCAAAATTTCTGCTATGTTTGAGATAAATATTTTCCCACTAACAAATGGCTTCAAATACCTGGGATGCCATTTGAAACCTAGCAAGTACAAGATTTCAGATTCAGATTGGCTAGTCAACGAAATTGAGCAAATGTTATTCCTTTAGGATCATAGGTGGTTAAATCTTGAAGGTCGGGTTGTCATGATTTGAGTTGTTTTCCAAAGCATCCCTGTTTATTAGATGCATATATTTCACATCCCTCAATCTACTATGGAGAAGACTGAATCCATTGTGCAATATTTTCTATGGTTGGGATTTGGCACCAAAAGAAAAATCCCCCTTGCCAGTCTCAATTTAATCTCTAGACCAATTAATATTGAAGGCTGGGGAATCCTTAATTTCAAAATTTCAGTCTGGCTCTTTTATCTGTCAACCTATGGTGCATCTTCAGAGAACAGGGTTTATGGAAAAAAATCATTGCTACAAAATATCTACATAACAGTGGATTGGAGGAATGGATTAGCAATGGTGTTCCATCCACTACATGCATTTCTGTAACTTGGAGAAGCCTACGGAGCGCAGTCCCTTGGATTTGCAGTAACCTTGTTTGGGCTATTGGAAATGGTTTACATGTCAATATGGGGATGGATGCCATCAAAGGCATGCTCGAAAGCCCTCATTTATCCACCCCCATACTCTTGTGCAGGCTAGTAAATTTCAAGGTATCACTGGAGTTGAGGATGCTTTAAAATCAACTCAACCAATGCAATCTTTGACATTCTTGCCTAGCGAGGTAAAGTTTGAATATCCGATGTCAATGATAGATGAGAAGCATGATGATTTTAATGGAAAGAATAATCAATATGGGCGAACCTTGAACCATGAAGAAACTACAAATCAACATTTTTTTCAATCAATTACCAGAAAGAGGAAACTAGATGATAATTACTTTTCAGCAACTAGTGAGTGGCCATTTGGGAGGAATCCAGATGAACTTTAGGTAAAGAGACAAAGAAAAATAACTAGAGGGAAAGCAGTGGAAGATCAATTAGTTTTTCCCAAGTTTGAACAAATTCAAACTACTATGACACCCCTAACAATAACTTGGTATGTATATCTATTTGCGTTCTCATCTTCACACTCTCCCACCCACACATTGTCCTTGTTTATTATGTTTTTTTCACATTATTATAATCAACTTCATAAAACCTAAAGACATACTATCAGTCTTTTATAATTACACCCACACTTCCCTTAATTTAGTCTCACAACAAACAAATTTTCCAAAACAAAAATAATATACATGATTTCTCTTGTTCTCAAAAATACATTACTTTCCATATACATGTGTCTTTCATAAAAAACTTTTTGAATTTCAAAAATTCTAGAAATTAGTAAGCCAAAATTTGAACATCCTACTACTCAACACTTAGTAAACAACTTCAAACTCCAACTATTATATTCATGCTTTCTAGTAGGTTGATTCCTTCTTTGACCTCCAGGATCACACCCACTTGACTCCCAGAAGTAGTCATTTTGATAAATCATTTGCTCTTGTGTTAGGTTCTCTACAAGAATGATGATAGGATATCTAGGAGAATGATGTCTCCATTTTTGTCATCTAAGCTAGCATAAGGTGGAAATTCATATTCCCCGTTTTTTAGCAGCCCTTCATCTAGTGTATAAGCACATAATAGTCACCAAAAATCAATACTTTTTTCACCTCCATGTACGTTGCTAGTTTCATTAAGATCATTAGAGCCATCAACTCAACATATCTATTAGTAATGCACCCAATCTTGCATTGAAATTAAGGAGAAGAGAATCATTTAGAAATAAGGTACCTCCGGCAGTACAAAGATTATGTTTATCTTGGCTAGCACCATACAAGTCACCCTAATTTATAAATTCATGGTTTCTTCCACATCCTGGGTATGTGTCTTTTGATGTATTTTTATGATTCCAAACACTAACCTGATATTAGATGCACATTGAAAAAGAGGATTATATCTCCCTTGAAATATATCAGTATTTCAAGCTGATGACATGCTCCAAGAAACCACAATAGGAAGAGCTCTAAAACATTCAAGTTCTTTATTCTGGGTCTAGTTATTCAAATCCTCCTCCATAGTCTGCACTTGTCACCCTTCCCTACAATTTGTCAGATACTTCATCTCTTCTCATTACTTACCTACATATGTGGAACTTTTAATAAATGATCAACTGGTTCTCTTTCCTTCTTACATAGTGTACACCACCCTCGACCATTCTTGCTGCATTTTTTAAGTATTTTCCAAGTTAGTGCTTTGTTCCAAAGAACTAATGACATCTAAACCTTTGAATTTAGAGGAGCATAAGACTTCCATGGAATATTCCACCTTTATGCCTCCTCTTCCTAGGTTGTATCTGCAAACGTTTCTTCGTACCCTAATATAGGAGTATATCCCCCTAGGGTAGGGTTCCTTGAGTACATCAAAACATCCCCCTCACTTATTCTGAGATGAATCTTCTTATGTTGATCCAAAAATACCTTCCAGTGGCATATTTCCCTCTTTTTCAAACCAAACTCATTTCCTTTCTTTCATCTTTCCTACCAAAATGAGGCAGATATTGCATCAGCTCCCTAAACCAGGGTATGGATTCCTTGACATTGCAAAGTAGAAATCAATCCAATGGTAATCTATAGGCTTATCCATATTGAAATTTTTGATTAGCTCTTGTTCTAATTTTATCCCCTTTGCCAACTCCCCATACTAACCATACACTTACCAAAGTGAAAGTTAGTGCCAATGATTTCCATACTATAAACCCATTTTGGATAGTTTTGTTTTCCTTCCTATCTTATTGTTCCATGTTAAGGTGTTCAATGTGCTTTTGGTACATCACCTACCTCCAAAGTCCTTACTTGGAAATAATATACCATGGACTTTTGGTAGCTAGAACTTTTCCAAAGAAGTGAATGTCTTTGAAATCCCAACCTCTAGTTTCTTTCGGTTTAGAGAAGGACTAGCATTTTAACAAGTGGAATATTAACCTCTTTCTTCCTCTTAGCTTTCCACAAAAGCTTTAAAGAATTTCTTTATAATTATTTCAATACCACTTAGGGATGTAGGACATAATATGCCAATAGATTGGACTTACTTCCAACACTGCCTTGGCCATTGTCAATCTACCTCCCAAGAAATCCATTGATTACACCATTGTTTCGTTTTTCTTTTCCTATATTATTTATCAACCACTTCCAGTGATTCTTGAAATGTGGATACTTAAAGCCTTCTTGAAAAGTTGAGCTCTAAAATGAGAAGACATACAAGATCATTCTAAGTTATTCCTCCTCTACCCAATTAAAACCAAGTAAAGATTTATACATATGGATTTCCATCCCAAAAACTATACAATATAGGTCAAGGGTTTCCTTTAAATTATTTAAATATTGTTAACATGAAACTGTTCAATGGTCTGATGAAATTTCACTGATGAAAACATGATTCTGCCAATCTGTGTTGCATCTTTCCATCAACAATGTTTACTTGTGTAATACAATGTTGTCTCTGCTTTTATGTTATTTTAAATTTTCTTTCAGTGGTACAATTGGAATATATGATATTAATTTATGCCTTGTAATTACAGTTGTTGAGATACTATTCTTTTTCTCTACTGTATTGTTATTTGTGGTCCTCTGTGTGCTTTCTTCTTGTTTTTCTTTACTAGTTGAAGGGATTGGTAATTTTAGATTTTACCATATTACTTGCTTGTAATTTTAGATTTTACCATATTTTAATAGATTCGGTTTTAATTTTTGATAACTCTTAGATAGGTGCTAAAACCTTTGTTTCTTGTTGGTCTTTTATAGGAATGGTTATTTCTGTAACCTGGCCAAAATAGAACCTTATGGATCATGTGTTTAATATATCCTTGATGTGTAGGATATCTGGAATATGTGTTTGATAGTTTTAGTGAAATTCCACACTACCTATTGCCAAATTTCAGTTTTTGCAGTGTTCAATTTTATCAGTTTTTCATTACCCAATTACCAAAGCCTACATTCTTGCTTAGTTCTTGATAAAGTACAGAATCCACATTTTTCTGAATTTAGAAGTTATATTTCTTCTTCATTTCTGGTTTGAATTAATAAATTATACGGTGTTCAAGTCTTGAAATCTTGTGTTTGGTTCAGGGCTTGGATCCAAGAACCACCGAAACCATGTTATCTCATGGTAGATGCATTGGACAGAAGCCAATAAATGAGGAAGACTACTTTGTTCTTAAGCTTTGTGCAGATCCATCAACCTTAAAGGCTAGAAGTGATGGCCCTGTTGATATCACTAGACTTGTTCTCTTTGGCTATTTTAGCCAGGGAACTGGGCTTCTTGTCCATATGGAAGATTCTCATCTCACACAAATTCAATCTACTGTAGGTGATGCCTTTTATTGGGAGACAACAATAAACTCAGTGCTTGATGAATACAGACATGTGGAGGGAATGATGATAGCTCATTATAACCACTTTGTTGTCACTCTCTCCATATTTTGAGAAACAACAATGAGCCACACCAAAATAGTAATATTTTAACATACATAGGTTGTTTCTATTTTTGGGATGTCTGTGAAGTATTCGATACATGAGATTGATTTTCTATAATGTGCAGCTCCCTAAAATTTGGATAGAACCTTCATTGAAAACTATGAGGGGGTTTCAAATTCACGTTGGATAACGCCCTCCTTTGGGATAAAAAGTTTAACAAACACAATAACAAAGAAACCATCAGTGATGTCACCAAAAGTTGTAGCCTATTCAAGGTCTTCCATCCCCTCATGAAGGTTGAGAATCTATGCACCAAGGACATCCTATGTCAATGATGGTTTAAGAAACACAACCACACGAAAACCTTCAGTGATAACAACCAAATCTAAAGCTTCTTCAAGCTCTTCAATCTCCTTGTCAAGGTCAATTGTGTCTGGATCAAAGCCAACAACACAAAAACTTTCTATGACAACCCCAAAATTTGCAGCTTCTTCAAGCTCTTCAATCTCCTTGTCAAGGTCAATTGTGTCTGGATCAAAGCCAACAACACAAAAACTTTCTATGACAACCCCAAAATTTGTAGCTTCTTCAAGGTCTTCTAACCCATCTTCAAAGTTAGTATTTTCTGCATCAATGTCCTCTCCAAGGTCATCCATGCAATCATCAAAACCCCTATTTCAATCTTCCATGCCAAAACTAAGTCAAAATAATTTAATTCCTCCTCCAAAACCTTCTTCTATGAGCAAAGATAGCATCATGTCGTCTATAAATTCAGTAATGCCACAAAGAACTTCTCTCAAAGTGAAAACAAATCCTTTGAAACCTTCTTTAATACCTATTTTTTTAGGTGTAACACCTCCAAATTTAAGGACCACAATGCCAGAAAACACAGCTTTAGCTAATAGGTGTAGACCTGGAGCCCCCAACTTTGTGTGATGTAGAACGAAAGCTCCTATTGTAAGCAGTCTAGGAAGATAGTCATGGTCACCGAGCAGAGAAAGAGAAAGAGTTTGGTATGACAACCTTACTAGTGGTAGGTCTAGTTTTCATACTACCAAACTACATTGTAATGGCATTCACGGTGTGACAATTCCCATTTCACTTGGCAGCAAGATGGTAGAGAAAGGTATATATGAAAGAAGATCTCTCTCTCAAAGTATAGTAAAGAAATCAACTAAGTCTGTCAATGCCACCTTGCAACCCTAAGAGACAGTGAATTCAATGTCATCTCAAGAGAGCACTGGCTTTGGGAGGACAC
>APFE031734056.1:3261-19694 GCA_000404065.3 Pinus taeda | reverse complement strand
AGCTTCTTCAAGCTCTTCAATCTCCTTGTCAAGGTCAATTGTGTCTGGATCAAAGCCAACAACACAAAAACTTTCTATGACAACCCCAAAATTTGCAGCTTCTTCAAGCTCTTCAATCTCCTTGTCAAGGTCAATTGTGTCTGGATCAAAGCCAACAACACAAAAACTTTCTATGACAACCCCAAAATTTGCAGCTTCTTCAAGCTCTTCAATCTCCTTGTCAAGGTCAATTGTGTCTGGATCAAAGCCAACAACACAAAAACTTTCTATGACAACCCCAAAATTTGCAGCTTCTTCAAGCTCTTCAATCTCCTTGTCAAGGTCAATTGTGTCTGGATCAAAGCCAACAACACAAAAACTTTCTATGACAACCCCAAAATTTGCAGCTTCTTCAAGCTCTTCAATCTCCTTGTCAAGGTCAATTGTGTCTGGATCAAAGCCAACAACACAAAAACTTTCTATGACAACCCCAAAATTTGTAGCTTCTTCAAGGTCTTCTAACCCATCTTCAAAGTTAGTATTTTCTGCATCAATGTCCTCTCCAAGGTCATCCATGCAATCATCAAAACCCCTATTTCAATCTTCCATGCCAAAACTAAGTCAAAATAATTTAATTCCTCCTCCAAAACCTTCTTCTATGAGCAAAGATAGCATCATGTCGTCTATAAATTCAGTAATGCCACAAAGAACTTCTCTCAAAGTGAAAACAAATCCTTTGAAACCTTCTTTAATACCTATTTTTTTAGGTGTAACACCTCCAAATTTAAGGACCACAATGCCAGAAAACACAGCTTTAGCTAATAGGTGTAGACCTGGAGCCCCCAACTTTGTGTGATGTAGAACGAAAGCTCCTATTGTAAGCAGTCTAGGAAGATAGTCATGGTCACTAAGTAGAGCAAGAGAAAGACTTTGGTATGACAACCTTACGTATGACAACCTTACTAGTGATAGGACTAGTCTACAAAATACCAAACTATATGGTAATTGCATTCATGGTATGACAATGCCCATTTCACTTGGCAACAAGATGGTAGAAATGAATAGATGAAATGAGATCTCTCTCTAAAAGTATAGTAAAGCAATCAATTAAGTTTTTCAATGCCACCATGCAACCCTAAGAGGCAATGAATTCAATGTCATCTCAAGAGAGCACTAGCTTTGGGAGGACACTCTCAAAGCCAACCTTCACTATGGCTCTGGAACACATGGTAAGTATTGACTCAACAACCTTGTCTGCATAATTTATCTTGGCATGGACCTTAATGTCATATTATTCTTTTGCCTAAAATGAATGCAAGTTGCCTTGCAATTTGGCCTATAGAAAATGATAATTCATACTAAATGAACATGCTTGTGTTGCAATTGTGAGAAATCTTGTTGTATGCAGAAGCTTCAATAAAAACTGATAAAAAATGACATTTCTACTCTGTTGTTTTCATGATTTAAGAAAAATTACACCAGGGAGCTTCCAACCTCTTATGACCATCATGTTGAACTCATCTCAGGATATTGTCTGAGCAAGAGCCACCGAAAGCAAACAATCTAGTATACACGACTCTCCAATTGCAATTATCAGCAATGTCATTTCTAAGTATGGTGCAAGCATTGCTCCATATCTACTAATTAGCCATTTTTTAATTTGATGGGTCATTGAATGTTATAAAGAAAATACTCTTTTGGTGTATTTGTTCTTCTTCTGAAGTTGTCCTTGTTCCAATATCTAGTTGGAATTATGAAATTTTGGATGCTATAATTTTTTTGTATCAGGAAGGATCCTACTGTACCATATGAAATTAGATAATATTGAAGCCATTGCAATATATAAGAGTTAAATAAAGCTTGAACTTCAGTGAAAATATATTCTCCTTTCCAATAGTTTTGTTGCACAAAAGATTTTTTATGTCTAAACTTTGTGTTTGTTTATTTATCTTGATCAATGTATGAATGAACAGTAGATTCCAGAATTCCGCAATTGAACTCATACATGGAATCCAATGTTGTGGTGTTAAAGATTCAAACCGGTTCTTCAAAGGAGCTAGAAGTACTAGTTTTGCATAGTAGTAAGGGTGTAGTTGAGATA
Source organism: Pinus taeda (assembly GCA_000404065.3). NCBI lineage: Eukaryota > Viridiplantae > Streptophyta > Pinopsida > Pinales > Pinaceae > Pinus > Pinus taeda. The sequence continues at coordinate 17,614 of APFE031734056.1, read as the reverse complement.
GGGAAGTTAATAAATCTAATGATTGGGTCTTCTTGGAAAATCCAACCAAAGAATAGAGATCCTAGGTGAAAGGTTGTTGAATTCCTTTCCCTGCTAATTCTAACGTTATCATAAGGAACATGATGTAGGAATATTTGTTGATAGGAAACACAATTCCGATGATGATCTTAGACAAGATTCCGATAATTCTAAACAACTTAGGAATCGTATTGATCACCATATTTTTTCTATTGGTTTTCCAACTGTGACATCTGGATGTGGTGGTTGGCTTGAACAAAATACCATTATTCCAGCACCTACTAACTGGGATCAAAAATAGAAAATGGAAATAGACAACAATCGAGCCCTATCAAGGTCCATTAATTTGAGAAGTTATAGTAATAGTATTTTTACTACACACACACAAAATGTCACTATTGAAAATAGAAACAAAAGACAAAAAACTAAACGATTCTATCCTGAAAGTACTTCAGTGGACCCTGTTTTTGAAGCCAATCAAATTCAACCAAAAAGTATAGAAGTCAATTTAAATCCAAGGATTCCATCTATAGGTGAGGAAGAGAGAAGAGAAAGAAACTATACCTTTTGTATTTATTGATATAATGGTAAACCCAACTACGCTTATACACCTCATCTAAAACCCTTCATATCCTTGAAACTAATTTGCTTAAAACCGAGCAATCTTAACATAGGGAAGCCCACACCCACCCCCTTGAAGTGAAGAAGAGGGTTGGTGAGGCGAAAATGTCCTCCCTTTTAGCTACACTCCAACCACACTTCAACTTATGGACTTTATCTCAAGAGTTAAGAGTTTATGTACTAACATTTTGCCATTGTTGCCAAGGATAAAATCCATTTCGTAAAAGACATCTATAAAAAGGGCTAAAACTACAAAATTGGATTAGGATTCATTCTTGACAATTTTTTCTCATATTGGTGACTCCTATCAAACATAGATCCACTTACTTTCTCCCAAGGGAGTCCTTAGTTGACCTGGTTTTCCCAAAGGAAAGAGAGTGGTCTCCAGTCCTTCCATCAAATTCCATAATCTAAAACTCTTTTAGAACCATTTTGTTATATTTGGTCTTCATATCACCTTGAAACTCATGGCCTTAAAACCAAGCAATCTTAATCTAGGGAAGACCCCCTTGAGCTGGAGGAGAGCCAATCTAAAGTGAAGAAGAGGGTTGGTGGGTTGACAGTGGCCTCCCTTTTTAGTTTCACTCAATCTACACTTCAACTTTTGGACTTTATCTTAAGAGGTATAAGTTTGCTTAATAATATTTTGGTATTGTTGCCAAAAATAAAGACCATTTCCTGAAAGACATTTATAGAAAAGCTACAACATTGGATGAGGATTCGTTTTTGAAAATTTTTACTCATATTGGAAGAATGAAGACCTTCTTCTTTAAATATTTTGAAGGATGTGCTTGTGAGGTGAGAGAAGCATCATTGTGAAGACATTGAAAATGCACATTTTTTGCTCATTATGATAAGTTACAGAATTGTATTATTATCAATTTAAGCTCCTATAGTGATGAAACAAGGGTCCTTGGGAATTTCATGAGATATATATGGCCAATTGGAGGCAAGAGTATCCCAAGGTACCAAAACCACTATAATGTAGATTGGTTGAAGTTTCTCCAAAATTTGATGGTTACCCTTTTTCAGCCATCCCTCATATTGTATGAACTTTGAAATAAACCTCAGAAGTAGATGTGATTCATGAAGACAACTTGATGAAATTATTCACTTATTCACTGACACCATAAAGGGTGTTGGCTTGTTGGGGCTTGACCCAGGTTCAGAAGTGATTTAGCCAAACAAAATCCCCAAACTACCAGCCCTTTCGACAACAGTCTATGGTGCACGGACTGAGGTATCACCCAAGGTAGTATGGGAGGGTGTTGGAAGTAGGTTTACGCACCCTAGGGATGTCCTAATGAAGTCTAGGAAGTTCGCAAACTGAACACACCCGCTTGTGCTGCTCTGTGCAACCATCTACCATTCGCAACTTATGCAACTTCTTCCATGTAGTTTTGTAAAGAGAGCAAAGAGGTGTTGTCTACATCCTTTATCCTTACTGTGCTATTATTATAGATCTTACTTAATTGTGTGGCCCCAATATTATCATTAATCATTCAACATTCATAACAAGTGTTCACAATCATAAAACTATAAAGCGATGCATAAATATAACAGAAGCATAGACACACAATATTTCAGAATCAACTTATCTTTTATTAATTTTGTTTCCAAGTACAATCCCAAATCCGCCCTGCGCACTCAGCTGCAAGGGTCCACGCACTCAATTGCGAACCCTACTAGGCCTCTACACACTCAGCTGCAGAGCCTCTACCTACCACTACAACCCAATACACTTCAGACTTACTTCTCTCTTCTAACCATGCCATCACATCTATCTTTTACTTGTCAAAACTAAGACTGACTTTACACTTAGAGCTTTGCTCTATTTATATAATCCCATGGTCCACGGACCATGGGTAGGCCGACATACCATACATTAAATTATATTATTTTAGGGTGGACAACCCTAGACTCTCGCGCTCTGTGCCTACATTTTGTGGGGTTTTTAATTGCACTTGACCAAAATTCGGGCTTCAAGCCCCAAAAATATACTATGGGGGGATCCGCTACCCAACAGGCCCCCAACACAATCATCATGACTCGGCTCGATTCACTTTCCTGGTGCGGTAATATTCATGTAAAATCCATCGAACTGTCCCTGTGTTGTGCGAAGATCCATAACGCACTGCTCTGTCATCCGCTAGATCTATTTTGCTCGCTCGGCTGAATGCTCATTGTCAGGGTCAAATCCCTATCTCAAGTAACGCATCGCTTTCATTTGCGTGAAATTTCCTTCGATGTCAGCCATGATGATGAAGGCCTCATCAATCCAAGGCTAGATTTTTGCTTTAAGTACTACCTCTTTTTGGCACGCTGTGTCCACTTACTCCTTCAACGCCTTTTCCTATTGTAACCTCACAAGCCACTAAGTTAGGACCACTGTCTACATCGTCCCACACATGATATAATATTGCATTTGAAGCTCCTACGCCTCTATTTCCAACCACTATATGGTAGGGTCCTCTTGTAAGGTTGTGAGAACCCCAAAGGATTCTTCCAAGAACGTGGTGCAGCTCTGCACTGCATGTTCAATTTATTCCAACCCTTTTTAGATATTGTTGGCGCACTGATCTTGAACTTTTGGTGGCGTGGAGGGTTGCACCTTTAATCATAGTTCAGTAATATCTAGGTTGAGGTCCAGCTAGATTCTTGTAGATTCCTCCTTCACCTCATATAATCCACTGGACAATTTGTGGATCTCCATTCCTACTGGAAGATCTATCGCAATTCCCAGTTCTAGGACGCAGCGATGTGCTTCCTCTATGATCTGCTCCAACTGCTAGTTCTAAACCATTGCTTCATCACGTTGTAGGCTAAGATATTCAATGTTGATTCGTTGTTCACTTAGCATTTGGACTGCGCATCCCTCCCTAGCGCGGAGTTCTATTGTCACTCCGTTCTATAGCTGGCATAAAATATCTCACCGAAGGGTAGCCAAGTTTAGGCTAAGTCCCTTGATCTATCCTACCCTAGCTCTATCCTCCATGATGTCTATTGTTCATGCTCCTTCCAGTAGCACAACAATGTTGGTCATTTTTGCCTACAATAACTGATTTGTTGTCGATGCTACCGTGGCACCGTAGATGGCTACCATTCCTTCTTGTGGGAGTCACACCTAAAATCCCTGAAGTTGTTGCATGAGTGCCCCCAACTAATTCTACTGCTCCATCATTTCTTCTTGGAGTGCCTCCCTGGTGACCTCATGAACTGTGCCACCAATGTCATATAGATCACCCTGTGTCAATGTAATAGGTTCCCCATCCAATTTGGAAGCCTTTGTCTTCTTCCGTGCCCATGTTTGTTCCATCCCGCGTGGCCATTTCAATTGTGTAGAGGTGGTGCTTGGGTTTGTGCCTTATGCCATATCATCTGTCCCATTTCGTTTGGTCAAGTCCGGTGCTCTTTCCTCCTAGGTCGTGGTGGCCCTAGCTGCTGCTATTTTTTTGGTAGCCTTGGTTTGTTCTGTAGCGGCCTTTGCGGCCTTGCGAGAAGGCCTTACCTCCTCGGCTAACTGCTCGTTCCACTTCTGTTGTGCCAGCAGCTTGGCAGCATCCTTCTATCTCTGTATCGCTACCTCATTGCACGCTGCCAAATCTGGGGCATGCCATTTAGGTGGCCATGATTCGAGCACTGCAAAAATAGCATCATCAATTGCAATGAATGGGAGTTTGGTCTAATTCTACTCCAGATTCTTCAATGCCTTGATATACACATTGTGCATATCCACCTTAAAGTCTGCAAAGCATTGTAGACTATTGTATATCATGGGGGATAGGTGTGGCCGTTTGTGGATCCACATCCATACACTCACCTCCATGAGTATGCAAAATATCTTGATCTCGTGGATGCACGTGGTGTGCCTTGTCGCCTAGAGTGACGCATATTTCACTACCTCTGGAAAGTCTTGGTTAACGGGAGGAAACTAACTATCCTCCAACAGTTCCCCTACAACCAATAAGATGGATAACATCAACCACGCGTAGTGGAAGGTCTTACCCTGCTCCTGAGCCTCCTTGAATTTCATCAGGAACTCCTCAGAGAGGAACCATGCCCATTTACATTCTACCCCCTTAGCGCATTGTTCGGCCAGTGCGATGACCATTTCTAGGACCTCGTTGTCGCAACATTTTCTCACCACTTTACTTGCCTATAGCTGAGTGGCTACACACACCCCTTTGTCTTGAATGATAGTAATCACATAGCCCCTTTGCTTCTTCTCTAACCTATATTTCTTCTTCATGGCTTCTGCAAGTGCCAAGTCTCCACGTTGGCCAACTATTTTCCTTAGGTCCCTTCCCATACAGGGAAGGTTCGAAATCCTATGAATCAGCTTTGTCGTAATGGGAATCGACTCCTCCAGCCACAAGTGCCCCTCATGCACTAGGAAAATTAGTTGCCTGATGACAACTATCATGATTGATGCCCTGTGAAAATGTGGAATCCATAATAGGTGGAGTAGCCCAGCCTCCTCCACCCCGTGCAGCCATTTCTATGGCTACAGCATTGTAACTACCCCTTCATTGCCTTGTTTCATAAGTTGGCCAATCTCCAAATGTGGGAACTTTTCATTGTCCATGAGGTCCCAATCTTCAAATTTCATCATGTGTACACGACCAAGGAATGAATCCTCAAATAGAATTTCATCTGGGAGGAGTGGGGTTTCGAGTGCATTCTTAACGGTATCCACGTCCTTGGGTACTTTTTCTTTCCCTTCTCATGGGGGGGACATATTTTGGTATTTTTGCTACAACGCGCACTAGCTAAATGTCTTCCTCCACTTCTTCATCTAGTTCAATCTCTTCTACAAAGGCCTAAAGATCATCCTCCTCATCATCTGTCTCAATATTAATTGTCTTGCCCTTATCTTCCATAGTCAGTTTACTGAACTGTGGATTTGACGGAGACATATGGACTGGTCCTACTGCCTATGGATCCTTTTTGGGCCTCGGCATCCAGGGTGATTTAGGGATTTCCACTGCATCCCCTATCGGTGGTGTAGAGCTCTCTGTGGCTCCCTCGGTTGTTGACATCATTCCTATCAGGGAATCTTGTGTCTCCTTCAACAATGTTTCAAACCATGGACTTGCTCTCATAACCTCCAAATTTGTTAGGTTCATACCCAATTGATAGCACAACAACTGAATTCTCAAAACACCAAGGGTTGTTTGGTGGAGAGCCACTTGTGATTTATAGGCCCTTTTGAATTCAAATTCAATTGTTCCCCCCATATTCAGCTCATTAATGCAAGATTGGCAGCAGATAGTCCCAAATCTAGTTCTGACTTTCTGCCTTAATTTCTCTTCGTCCACTCCTCGTTGCCTTAATTTGGACATCATGTCATGAATGGTGACACCAACGGTCAGTTCCCAGCCTACCTTTGCGGCTGCATAGCCCCTTGTGTGCGTACGTGACCTGTGCATCATACTGATCCCACGCGCAACTTCCGTGTCACACAACTCCCATACACACACTTTTATAGTCTCGTGCTCTCTTTCAACTACTTGGAACGTTGAGACTGTGCTTCCTACGGATAGTTCGGTGGTCGTACCACCAGTGCGAGGCTTCAAGTCATCTTCCAACCCAGTTCGTGAGCCTTCCTTAGCTACCCTCATGCCAGTTATTGCCTCACATTCTTCCTTATGCACTACGCTTCCCTGGTTACTTCATCTGATAAGGTGCAGCCACAACCATGGTAGTATAGACAGAAATTATCGATGACAATCTTCTAGTGCTATGGTAGGGTTGCACATACGTTGTCCTGCCTTTCTGTCGACGCGTAATTCTTGTGTGATTTTGGTTTCTAGTTCTCTGATATCGACATCCATTAACATGATTTTCTTCTTCAATTGTACCCAATCTTCTTCGAGTTCACGAAGCTCAAGGTTCCCTCGCCGAATGGCTTCTTGAATCAGCATATCTTCGTCCCCGCGTGGCTGCATAATCTCTTCACTCTGGTCCTTGTGCGTTGTCCCAATTGTGGGATTTATTATGTGAGGATTCTTTTCCAATGCTATGGCCTCGACTCTACTCATCGTCTCCAGAATCATTCTCGTGCTCAGGTTCTTGTGCATGGCCCTATCAGCCCATCAGACTGCTAGTATGCACAAGTCCCAATCAGTTCATTCTACCTGGTAAACTATGTTCATGATTCCACATAGCTTTTGAATGCCCTGACGTGGAATATTTGTGGTGTGTGTCACTTTTCCTGCTACCGCGTCTGGTTTTGATTTTAGATCCTTAGTCTTGAATGTGCTTCCACAACACATGTCGGCTTCCAATGGTCTTCTAATGTGTACTCCACCATTATGCAGGTGTTGCGTGCAGTGTTCATTCCATCGCACAGTATCATTGTTGTTCTAGTACTGCACTTTCAAATTTTTCCAGGAATTCATCCATTGATGTTACCCTGTCATATGTTAGAAATTCCCTTACCTTTTTCGTCATGCAACGTAGTGATCTAATCATCATATTGCAATTCAGCGTTGTCACTTCGTGCAACCAGTTCTGCCAGCGTTCTACTTCTTCGTCTGAATCCGAAGTATAGGAGTTGTCACCCTCCCATGAGATTCTCCCATCTGCAATCAGGTTCTCTCGCTCCTGGTCTCGTGCGGTTATCTGGTAAATATAATCCAACTCATCATCACTTTCATCGTTGCGCACTAGTTTAGTGTAGCGTGCTCCTTCGGCTGGGTCTAACGGAACTACTACGTGTAGGGAATTTTCTCAAATATCATCTTCCACTTCTTCAAGTTGATGACCCCATTCATATCAGTGGCCCAGTCTATTTCTAGAAACACGGGATAAAGATTTATGTCATCAACAATCTCTATTACTTCAACGTCTGTTTGCGTGCTTGCGCCTTCCATATCAACTATTACCCATTGCAACCTCCCCAAGGGAAAAATATTCTGTTGGTTCACCATTTGTAATTGAATAGGGGACCACTGTAATATGGGCCTTCCCATGCGTTCCCCTATCTGCTTTGGTAACACATTCACATCGGAGCCCGAGTCTAGGATTACCTGATCCATTTCATACTAGCTAATCTGTGCTGTCAATCTCATTTCCCTTCCAGTGTGCAATGAATGCTTTCCCAGTTCCCAGACTACATGTAGTTCCCTTGACCCTGTGCACCTAATAATCAACTCCTATAATCCCTTAACTACCTTATTGTAGTGTAGCAGTTTCATGCACGTCTCCAAAACGGTACTAAGCATAGAAGGATCCATCCCTAGCTCTAGCTGATCCTTACTACCTGAACTGGAGGCCTCCGTAAAGCTCTTCTTAGCTTCCATGAACATCTCCTTTGCATGTCCCAAGTCAAACTCAGGTTCCTTTGTAGGAGCCTTGCAAACCCATGTATCCTCCTCATGCTGCTTCCCCTTATTCTCCCCTATGGTCACACTGCTTCTAAGCACTATGTTCAATTTGGGTCTTCTTCGTGCAGTTCAAATCTCATCATTTGGATATTTTGAGTCGGACGAGGCTGGAGTACCCCTTTCTCACTCATCTGTGCGATCAACGTAGGGAAATCTACCATTTCATGATCAAACTAAGCATAGTATGAATAGGATACTCTCGTTGGGTTTGTACGGTCATGGGCATAATGCCCTGGCCCTCCCTAATTGTAACAAATTAATTGGTTGTGGCCCCTTCCTGGCCCCATTCCTCCTCGCCCCTGAAATCTAGTGCACACTATCCCCGTAGCTGGTTCGAGCCCTCGTATTTTTGTCTGCATTCTATGCACTGGGGTCTAATCCATCATTAAGTTGTAGTTGTGACAAGTACGCTCATCATGGCCCACCGACCTACAGAAATTACAAAATAGTTGTTGGGGTGCCAGTGTATACTTCTGCAACAAATGACAATTATCCATTGTGTGTTTTCCTCCTACCTGATAGATCATGCACCATAACACAGGTGTCGCACTTGACCTTGCATGTTCTTCCTGTCTCAATAGCATTGGCACCCCTCCTCCCAAGTACTTCGCAAATACTGGATAGTTGTCCTTGCCATGGCCTTGTCCTTTGCATTTTATGCATTAAACTTCCTCGCATGCCTCTGACCACAGTGCCCTATCCTGATTCAAGCTCTGCATTTCCACGCATAGATTATGTAGTTGCACGTGTATTTATTGAACCCCCAACCCCAGATCTTATATCGATGTTTCATGCAACCTCATCGCCATTTCCAATGCTTCAGCCTGGGTTGAAAGCTTCTATTCTGACAGTGTCGTCCTCAAGTGTGGTTTCAAAGATGCCACAAACCATGTGTAGTGTTGCACACCTGTTAATGTCATATTAGCCTTGTGGATCATACTCTTCAAAAACTGATCCAAATCCCAAGGGGTCTTTCCTAGAAGCATCACGATCTCTTTAAATCCGACGATTGATTGTGTCTCTGATTTCAGCTGGATAAATTCTCTGTTCAATGCATTCTGGATCTCTGTTATTCCTTCATTTGGTTGATCATTAAAGTTCTTTATATACCATGTCAACGCGCGATCCTGCTGTGCGCTCACCAATGTAGCCTTCTTAATGTTGTCGTTCATGACCCCTTTCGCTTCCCACACTCCTCTTACCACGAACCAGAACTGGTCTGGATCCTCATTCCCTACTCCTCTGAATATGGGTAGCTTGATCATGCTTGCCATACTGAACTGTGAGGTTGGTTGCGATGGAGTCGATGGAGATGGAGGTGAAGGAGGTGAAGCGAGTGGTGGTGTGGGTGGAGGTGGTGACTATGGAATGCGTTGCCTTATCAAACTGACCACACTTCTCGAAGAGACCCAAGCGAGCTCTTCCTCACTTTCTCACAAAGGTGAAATTAAGGGACTGTTTCCTACTTCCCCGTTACCTTTGTAGATCTTTCTGCTCCATGTCATTCGAAACATTAATGTATTCACATAACCCACTTTTCACATAACAACATCTTAATCTAGGTATTCAAAGATTTAATGTACTTACCTTGGGGTCCCTTAAGAAAATGTCATTCTGCTTCATTGTAGCTCACGGTCTTGTCTATCACAAACTCAGTGATAAATCCCCCGATTATTTGGTCAAGCTAAAGGTCCACAACTTGTGTGATCTTATCTTCTGATGCCTCTAGTTTGCGCACTAATTCTAGAGTCCACACTGTCGGTTGGTTGAGCTTATACGTTCCCTGGCTATTAGCTAACCTCGCAATCCACTCATACAGTTTAGAAGGAAAGGACATGAAGATCTTTTGGATTTCCGTATATATGTGGCGATCCAACCACCTTTTCTCAGATACCTGCGGAGTTCTATTTTCTTGTGTCACGAAATTGTGAATCTTCTTGTCCAGCCACTCTTCAATTTCCTTCTTTATTGGGTTCCAGTGGCATGACATCAGACATCCGTTAGGTAGATCCTGGTCCCTTCAACAAAACCATTTGTTGGCTTGTTGGGGCCTCACCCACGTTTAGAAGTGATTTAGCCAAACAAATCCCGAAACTACCTGCCCTTTTAGCAATAGTTCGTAGTCCACAGATTGAGGTCTCACTCAAGGTAGTATGGGAGGGTGATGGAACTAGGTTTCTACATCCTAGGCATGTCTTGATGAAGTCTACAAAGTTCACTAACCGAACCCACGTGCTTGCGCTACTCCGCGCAGTCGTATACCCTTAGCAACTTGTGTACATGCTTCCACACAACTCTATAAAGAGTGTGAAGAGGTGTTGTCTAAATCCTTTATCCTTACCGTGATATTATTATAGATCTTACTTAATTGTGTGGGCCCAATATTCTCATTAATCATTCAACATTCATAACAAGTGTGCGCAATCTTAAAACTGTAAAGAGATGCATAAATATAACAAAAGCATAGACACACAATATCTCAGAATCAACATATCTTTTATTAATTCTCTGTCCAAGTACAATCCCAACTCTTCCCTATGCACTCAGCTGCAGAGCCAACTAGGCCTCTGTGCACTCAGTTGCAGAGCCTCTACCTACCACTATAACCCAATACACTTCAGACTTACTTCTATCTTCTAACCATGCCTTCGCATCTATCTTTTACTTGTCAGAACTAAGACTGACTTTACACTTAGAGCCTTGTTGTATTTATACAATCCAATGGTCCGCAGACCACAAGAAGGCCAACATACCATACATTAAATTACATTATCATAGGGCAGACAACCCTAGACTCTCGCACTCTGTGCCCACATTTCGCGGGGTCTTTACATTGCACTTGACCAAAGTTCAGGCTTCAAGCCCCAAAAACATACTATGGCGGATCCACTGCCCAACAAAGGGATTGGTTTAAACATTATATAGTGTTGCACACGGTAAACAATATCTTCTATAGCATATTTATTTGAATTTTTTCTCAAGAATTGGGGTCCAATATTTCAAAGATATGAAGATACCCATTAAAATTTAATGGTTGCCTTACAAGAAAAAGATTATATTTAACCTTTCAAAGATGCCATTGAAGAAGATAGTGGGTACTATCAACAGTTATCAAAAAATCTGATGGGGATTTGTTGCTCAATATTCATGTTGAAACAAGGAAAATATTTGATGTCATTATGCAAAATTATCATAAAAATCCCACATATTTGATTTCCCAAGAACTTACTAAAGCATATGAAGCAGTTAATTCATTGTGTACAGCTGTAGAAAAAAATATGGCAATAGAAACACAAAAATAAACCTTTTCGAGGACCCCATGAATAGTGATCAGTGTATAACCTTGTTTAAAAAGTGACTGAAACTTGACATAACCAAGGACAAATGGGGAGACGCGGAAGAAGATATTGTTGACAAAAAAACTTGATTGCTACAAAAAGGGAAGATCATGAGTTTCCCCGCGACAAGTCAGAAGTTGTAGAATTTTCAGGGGCTAAAAGGCCACCCTGAGTTTCTCTGGGCAAAATTTGAAGGTGAAGGAAATGGTGTGATAAAACTGAAGATGAAATTCTTATGATTTATTCCACTCAGGGTTATGGCAATAGTTCTGTAGCAGAACATGAAACATCAATAAGATATCCATCATGCAGTTTTGTAGATACATAGCCTCTAAATTATGTGATTTCAATAAGTTTGTGTGTCTAATTCATGGATAGTCCTTTTCTACATGATTTTCAATGATGACCCTTGTCGTGATATGAGAATTGTAAAGAACAATAACACACTGGGTTGGTGGGTGAGAATCACATTGAAGGGGCATGACTTGATCATTTTCCTATGGCATAAAATCAGTCTGATAATGCATTTGTGAAGATGATAGTCATGATGACATAGATGAGGAAGGATGAAAACTTTCGAGGAGAACTCACGGCATCACAGCGTGCCGTGATTTCATCAAAAAATATAATATTGATGATTATGCTAGGGATTATTTTGTCTAATAAAGGAGTAGGGTTACATCCATTGATATGGAGCCCCCTTACAAGGGAAATCATTTGATGATAGCACTTTTGTCCCCATACTGTTGTTTCAATGAACAAAGGCTATTAACAAAGAAGACACTCTAGATCAGCCTCTCTCTTCTGGTTCTAGCACTGATATATATTGTGAGTTTTGTGATCAGATCATCCCTATGGTAGAACCAAACTCTCCCCAAGAATAGAATAATAGTAAGTGTGTTCAAGTTGTAAAGAATAATTCTGAAGACAGACAAATCAACCACCTTAATCAAGCTGAAGAAAACAACAATTATGCTTCTCAGTCCAAAGCATTTCCTAGATCTGAAGGAGTGGACTACTTTGTATATGATAATATTTTCAACAATAAAACCTTCCCAAATCTCATATCACAACATCTGCATTCATAATTAGAGATAAGTAGAAAGGGATCTTTCTTTCTATGTGTTGGTAATGAGACACGTGCTAAAATTGAACAAGAAAGTGCTCTGTAGTTTGACAATGATATTCTGGAGAGGGAATAAATTTATTCCCATAGCAGAGGTCATAGCAAAAAATATTTCCCTAAGCATTGCATATACTTGTGAAGAGAAGACTTTTAACTATGAGGTTCTTGATACCTTCCCTACGAGCTAGGACACTTTGGTTGTAAATGAGACGTCGTCCACCATTGCTGCAGATGATTTACCAATCTCATCCTATGACAACAAGGATTTCAAACTCTTTGTTTCACTTTGCATTAAAAGAGTAACCAGATTCCAGGCTTGAGCAAAATATGAATGCAAAGGATCATGAGTTTCCCACCACTGATGAGATGGAATTTGAACAAACTTATGATGTCGGAAGGGAAAATAGTAACCATCCTAGTTGGCTAGGTAGTAAGTATAATAGGCCCAATTGGAATGGTATTAATTTGGAATTTCACTTATAGTAGAACATGGGAAGGTCATGTGAATTTTTTTTTAGGGATCACAAAATTTTGATAATTACCACCAGAAAGAAAAGGAATTAGGTCTCTTGTCACAACAGAAACTAACTTTCTCCTCTCTCTCCCATTATGGTTGTTCCTGTATATGAAAATTATGGAAACATGAACAAAGGTGGATTGCTTGGCAATGAACAACATCTTGGTTAAAGATTACCAGCAAGATGGCATTCAAATGGTTTCCCAAGGATAAAAAATTTAGTTATCACCCATTGATTTTCTATGGACTGACTTTTCCTATTCATGGTGATGATAGTGTGCTAAAGCCACATGGGACACAAACAAAAAAATTCATCATAGCCATTCACATCAAACACATAATGTTTTGGAGCCATGGTTGTATCCCAGGGATTTTCCCATTATCTGAAGGTATGATGGATCAAGCAAGGGTGAACTAGCCATAAGGAAAATTGATCTATGCCAATTTGATGTCTATGGAAAATCGCTTGATGGTATAGATAATATTGGTGTGGGTGAAAAGAACAACAGTATGATCTCCTCCTAGAGGATTTTTCAATGAATTTAGTCACACAACAAGAAAACAAAAGGGAGTTTTTTCCAACAATGAACTGAACATATGCCTTTCATTCGATTTCTAATTTCTAGAAAAAGAAACAAAAGATGATAGTTCACCCGAGCGTCACCAAACATGTATGACTATTTGTGCAATTGGAGAAATGAGAGAGCTTGATATTTTCCTGTTGACAAATGGTGAACATCCTTGTGGATATTTCTATGATTGGTCATGTTGGGTCCCCACAATACTAGTGACTACCCCATTACTATTGTAGTTGTACCCCTTATTAATATTGTTGTGCCCCTATTGTGCCCATATTGTTATTATTATGCCCTTACACTATTATTGTTATGTAGGCTTTGATTATGTTATGACTCCTTAGACTCCTATATATAGAAAGGAGGTCTTTTCATTTGTATCATCCAAGAATTTTTCATTTATGTAATGTAAAGAAGGTTTCCCCCTCGAGGAGGCTGAATTCTAAGGCGTTGATGTTTCTTTTCTATCTTTTCTTGAGCTGGTTTCATAACATTTGGTATCAAAGCTTTGGATTCTAGGGTTTCGCTGCTCCAAACAGGTCATCGTGGCATTTTCGCTATAAATTTTTTTCGGCGACGTTTCAGAAGTTGAAAAAAACCCCATTTGAGAAGACATCGCGCTAAATCTCGCGTCCGAATTTCAGAGCATTTTGCGCTATAATTGCGGAGATATGATCTGAGGAAGTTGGTCTTTTTGCAAACTCCTGAATTACATTCCAAATAGGTGACCTGGGGAAAAGCGTCATAACTTTTTCTCTGAGAATTGGATT
>APFE031734053.1:0-28661 GCA_000404065.3 Pinus taeda | reverse complement strand
AAAACTTAGGAAGGATCCCTAAAGGTTCACTAATGGTTCTGTTAAAAGCTTTCAGATTTTGCGTAATAGGCACAAGCTGAGGGGAACCTGAAGCTTTCCAAGCACTCGAGGATAAAATACTAACAGAAGCACCTTCATCTACCTGTGTGCGATGTATGTCCCTACCACCAGCCTTGATAATGATTTGGAAAGAGATGGAGGAAGGAAGACGAGGTTTTGGCAGTCTATTCCAATCAAAGGAAAAGACCTCGGTACTTGGAGGGGGTTTCGTAGAAACAGGTGAAATGCCTCCTGACGTAGAAGAATCTGATGTAACAAGAAGAACCTGAGCGGTATGAAGTTCACTCTCTAAAGAGAGAGTGGGATCGACCGAATATGGAATTGAATCGACCACTTGATCAACTAAAGGATCATCAACCTGAGTGATATGAGTTTCACTCTCCAATGGAAGAGTGAGATCAACTGTACTTGAAATTAGATCAATCACTCTGTCAGTTGATGGTAGGTTGGGAGAAAGCTTACAGTAACCAGTTGGAAATTATTGCTGTGGAACAGTAAGGATTTCCAACAAATTTGAAGTTTCGTCCATGTGAGGGAAAATGTGAGTTTGATGATTCCCTTTGCACAACTTACAAGGAAACCTAACTTTACCCTTTTTCCCAGGAACCTGACTATCACTGGTTGATGGATCAATGGAAAGTTGATGAGATTTTTCTGATCATACTTCCAAAACCTTGGGAATACCAGGACAATTGATAAGGAAGTGGTCACCCTTACAAAGCCTGTAAGGGTATTTAGGTTTACAATGCATGTTGGAGGTTTACTCAACACAACTAACACTTGTAGCCATGGTTGGTTGGTTGACTTCTTTCTTATCTTGCCTCTTCTTCTTCTTCTTCTTCCCTTTCTTCTTCTTCTTAGCCACCTGGTTACTAGCGTCAAGGCTCTTACCAAGTGAAGAGGAAGAAATGGAGGAAGAAATATTAGGTGAAGAAGGTAAAGGGTTAATAGAAGGTTGGTGATGTTGACATGGTGAAATCTGTTGAGGTGAAGCATTCGGTTGAGGTGGAACAATTGGAGTATTTGGGGCCAACGAAGTTGAAAATAACCATATCGGTAAACCTATTGCAAATCCAGGTAATGACAAAGTAGCCATATAAGGAGGATCAACATTTCCAAAGCAAGGAGAAGTATTAGTATTCTCGTTAAGAGTGGTTCCTTGGTTGGTAAATTCCGGAACAATTGCCATTATACTCAACTTCAGTGAATTTTATTAACAATTTAAAACTAAAATTAACAATTCATAATTCACAATTCACACCTATGGTCTCTAAAAGTAAAAACAAACAAATTCACATGCGTTATCAAACCTAGGAGTCAAACCACACACAAACAATAACTTTCTGTATCGAAAACACTAGTTGGTGATGAAATCCAACGTTGCAGAATTCAATACAGAAATGGCGGTTGGAACAGTTACCCCAACAACCTGCTTAATCAAACAGACTGGCACAAGTTTCTCCACAAAACTGTCTCGAGTGAAGATAACCCCCTAGAGAGTCCAAGTGAGTCTAGTCGACGTCTGCTCCAGGTACAGTGGGATCTTCCCTCCACCCTCACCTTAGGAAAGAATCCTATAGATTATGGCCACTAAGGTTACCAACAGAAACAAATACACCTGGGGGAATAGTCTATGATCCGTTACACACCCAAGGGCAGAGTAACAAAGCTTAATCCCCTTGAAGGCTCCTTGACATAATCCAAGGTTTACCAACAAGTGACCCCAGGCTCCTCGACAATGGTCAATCCGAGGTTTATCATTTTTAATACGTGTATATCTTCTATCGTTCCCAATGAGGAAGGATTAATTACCTCACTGGTTCAGATATGATCTCGTGCTTCTCCTTTAAGAGGAGCTTTCCCAGAGCATAGATGAAACAATTGGATTTATTCCCTACCGCAAGATTAACTACTTGTTTGTTTTACTGTCTTGGAGAGTTAACTAAAACCTATTCCAAGACACTAGCCTAAGCTAGATTGGTGGAAAGAGCCCTAAAAATGCAAAATTACTAGATGAATTTTAATTAAGCGTTGTGTTATTTAGGCTGTTATTACTCAAAAGGGTAAATGGATATGAAACCAATGGTGTGATGACCCGACCCAAAACTGAATGCAATCAAATATGATAATGTAATCTTTTCAATTCGATGAATCCTAACTAAAGTAAGGAGAGAGTTTCCATTCACTTCCAACAATGCAAAAAATCGATCACTAAGAGAAAATATAACAAATTCTCTAATGCACTAATTTCATCAAGAAAAACTAATGCAAATCAATTCCAAAACAATTTTTATTTTTATTTTTGTGTGTTCAAAACAAGCATAAAAACAAATAAAAAAAAATTGATGTAAATCTACTATTGATTTTTTCATAATGTAAACTATGCAATTGTAATCTATGCACAATTCACATGAAAAGTATGCAAATGTAATCTATGCACATTTTTCATTCATATTCTGAAAATGAGAATTCTAATCAAGAAAATGTGATCTATGCAAGAGAATTCTCAAACACAATTTGATTCTAATGTAAGCTAAGAACCAATCAAGTGCAAATCAAGAAAATTGGATGAGAGTTCCAAAGATCAAAAAATAAAAACACTCAAAGGCGATTAACACTCATACACAATTTAGCCTAACACTCATACAGATGAAAAATTGTGAAAAGACTAAGACAAACCTCCAAGTAATGACCAAAGGAAATCAAATTAAGAATTTCTCAAAAAAGAGACTCATAACACCCAATTAACTTAATGAAGATTGACGAGATAAAGAATTTGCTGAAAGAAACTCATAAACAAGGCTTTCTGACATGATATATGTAGATATGGGCAGAGACTAAAAACAATAAAATAATCTAAACTAAACTAGACGATAAGATTTAAGGATTTTCAAAAAATTTGATAGGGTCCGTAGGCACCCAGTGAAACCAAGTGTGGTACTGCTCTGTGCAGTAAAGTAACAGTGCGGAGAGGTCTACACTGTAACTCAAATAGAACGTGTGGTCCTCGTAAAAATTTCTAAAAAACAAAGAATCAATCCAAGACCTACAAACTACCCAATCCCACACACATCAAGCAAAAACCAAAAACCAAAAATAAAGTTTCTCAAATCAAAGATAAAGGAAAATTAAACAATCAAATCCCGTCCCCAGCGGAGTCGCCAATTTGTTGGCCGGATAAATTGTTCTTGTAGACAAGACTGATCTCCCTAGTATTGAATGATATCTAGCAACAAGAAGCACAATCAAATCTACTTTTCTCTAAACATGTTTCAATTCATAAATGAAAACTAAGAGGTGTAATAGACCCTCCCTCGGTCCAACGCTTGTTTGTGGCAGCTTTGTTTCAACAGCTTCAAGCAATTCCCTTTTAATAACCTAAATACACAAACAAACACACATCAAAGAACACCTGCACAGATACTATAATAAAACATGTTCATTATGAAGATCAAGGAGCTCATAAAATAAACCATTAGAGACAGTTCATTGAGAAAAACATACTTGATTGTATTAACTTTATGAATAAAAGAACCTTACAACCTTTGCCTTGATGTTGCATAAGCTCTTTCCAGGGTCCAACAAGAATCTCCTCTACTTTGACAAGCCTCACTCACTTCCCAAATGAAATGAAAGGTATGTAATCTCTCCTCTCACAAGCTCAAAAAGGAAGTCTAATTTCCAGCAGCATTTACCCTCAAGAATCTTCAGCTTTCAACCTCCCTACAACTAGCCCAATGCCTGAATTTATAGTGCAAATGGAGGAAGTTGCAGTTCCACCATTGAAGGGATAAGTTCCTCCTTCAATGGGATAAGCACCTCATATCATGGAGTTAGCTCCCTTAGTTATGGAATGGATGAACCAAGGTGGAGAAGACTTGTCAGCATAATATTCCTTCTAGAAGCATCCAGAAGTGACCCAAGATGAGTTTTTAAGAATGAACTCACGCATTTTTAACTTTTACAGGGGTTCGCACCCATCACTTAACAGATAGAGCGGTTAGGTTCGCAGGGGACATGACCATTGGGTGTGGCACCACAAGAAATGCTAGGAGAAAGTGCGAAACTAGGATTTAAGATATTTCTAAGGTCTTTCTCCCATTTTCAAGGCTTGACATGAAGAGCTGAGGTTTAAGACTTGCAAAGGACGTATGTATGAGTGGTGATGGACTCACACAAACTGTAGAAAGTCATGGTGACAATTTTTTGTGTAACACTTTGATGGTTGTTGAGAGACAAATATTCTCTTCATGCCCTTGCATCTGCAAAGCCATCTCGAGAGTTTCCTTGTTTGGGAAAGCCTATCCAAATTATCCACCTGTGAATATACTTTTACAATCATTCAACAAAAAAATATTTTCTAAAGGTAAATACATTACCTTCTAACCTACAGTTGCCTTCTTTGTAGGTTTACTTGGAATTTCATTCTCCTTTATCATCTTAAATTCACTTCTCCTCCTTCTACTAGTTGAATTATCCTATTTTTGTTTTTCTCTTAAGTGCCTATTTGCCTCCATTATGAAAAAATCTAATGGTTTTCATCCCTTGTTCCCTGAAAAACTTGCATCCACACACAATCAATTGGTTTTAAAAACACAAGGTTCTTTAGCCTCCTCTTTTTCCAATAACTCTTCCTATTGGTTTGGACACTTTTCACGATCCATGAGACTTTCCACTAGTCTCCTCTCTTCATCCTCCTCACCAAGCAATCCCTTCTCATGTCTACAAAGGTGGACATATTTTATCTTCTCTCTCTCTTCCTTGGACCTTCCACAAGTCCCCTCTCCTCATCTTCAAGGAGTGGTCATTTTTCCACTTCACAATAGTTAACTACACCTTCTTTAGGCTCAGTTGTTTTGAGCTCTACTTCCTCCATCTAGGCTTTCCTTAAAGGTACTACCCTTATTTTCCCCAACTCTCTAACTTTTGGGAATTTCTTCTTAAAATCCTTTTGTCTAACCGATAATTTGAACCTTCTCCTAAGGTTCCATCTCTCCCTTTGGTCTTCTCTTTCTAGTAACATCTTCACTAAATTAAGCATCTCCATCAACTCAACCATCTCCTTATGAAATTCATCCTGGCTTAATTTCCTCCTCATGCCATTTATCTTAGCATCATTTTCTCCTCTACTATGCATTTTACTTGAACCTTCATCATGATCAGCAATGGTCATCCTCTTCCTTCTGTAAATTTTCTCCTCCATGTTCATCATGAGCTGAAACCTAGCCTTCTAACAAGGCTCACCTCACTTGTTATGCAAACTTGGCTATTGGTGTCCCTCTTGGTTCTATAACATCCCTAGCGAAAATTTCATGTAATAAAAGTTAACCAACGAAAAAATAAGACCACAGGTAAGGGACACTTAGTAGCAGTTAGTAGCAGTAAGGGACTCACCTCAACCCCAACAACAATAATCTTTGACTTAAGAAAAATTGATCTCATTAGGGCTAGTCACACAATGGGTTGGAGGTCAATGATGTATTTTATTTATAGAACTCAATACCCATGGAGCTGACTCCCTACTACTGTAGAATATCTTGGCCTCGACATGAGTCTTCTTGGTATTTTTTTAGTTGTAGGCCCTCAACCCACATTCTTCTCAACAACGGTTGTCTGTGAACTATTTGCCTCCACTATTCCTCTCTAATGTGCAATGAAACTATATATGGTGAACTTCCAGCCTCACTATGACTCGCCTTTTTGTCATATTCTCATTCTGCACCTTCAAGGGGGTCGTGTGGTCACTTTTGATTACATGCACAATACTAAATTATTCGGGGATTTATTTCCCTCTGCAAATATAACACTAAGCTCATAAGATGGTAATTATAAAGTTCTTATGTCGATCTTTCCTTCTCTGCTAAGTGGTGATTATACCTAGAAATCAAACAAGGATCCAATTATATTTGAACCCTTCACCTCGCTCCCTTCCACCAACGTAAATTACCGAGAATAGATTATGTAGTGTCATATATGATAAAACCATATCTACAATAGAAATCATATGTATATTTAACGAGACAAAATCAATGATTCTCATGTCTAACTCAAATGTACATAACTATATTTTCAAATAGTTTTAGTAGTGGAATCATGAACAAGTGCATAGAGGAGATTAAAAAAAAGGTAGTTATTATAAATCAAGGAATATGTACAAAGACCCTTGCAAAACTTTTGTCTAAAATCTTGGTTTTGTAATGTACAAGGAGCTTGCTTCTCCCTGTATTACACAGATACCCCTATACAATAGGATTAGCGTAAGAAAATATCTCAACTAAACAAACAAGAATGAGACATTTGTCCAACATTCTAAAACTATATAACGCATCAACATATTCTAATTATAATTCCAAAGTCCCTATTGGCCCCATATAACAGTTCATCAAACTGACTAATAACTTGACAATCCCAGATTCTTCTAGAATTTGGATACTTGGATATAACTAAATTTTGCTAATTCTAATTTATACAAATTTACAATTGGAGTAAATATGTTTCTCCTTTTGGAAATTTACATGACTCATTTTAGTTTCGTTGAAATGTGTCGCATAGAGATGGTTACTCCTGCATCAACTTCGGTTGGTTCCTCCTCAACAAAAAACCTTTGCTTGAGTTGAACTAATATTAGGTAGTTGGATTGTGGACTGGCTCACACCATCCTGCAACAGTACTCAACATAAAACATGTCAGTCATTCAATTATTCTCCACCACAAACTCCAATCATTTGAAGATGGGCAAGTAGGGAAATCACCTTTAGAGGAACCGTAGATGTGTCTAGCACTAGAGACATGTCATTACTCTATGTGTTGGCTCACTCTTCAACTACATGCCATGACACGATACAATTTTTTGCCAACAATTTTGAAACAACCTTCACAGACTTCCAAATGTATCAGCACAAGCTCAATGCCTCCCTAAGTAGGCTCTAATACCATATTAAAATTAATGGATGATATAATGGTTTTGGAAATGGTGAGATGTAGCTCTCATGAGTGAGACACTACTCACTCTGAGAGGTTGCCCACACTCCTTTCTCACCACATCAGTATAAGATTTGATTACATATATAGAAGAAGATTATTGTTCAACAAGTTGATTAGTCTCCTC
The DNA here is from genome assembly GCA_000404065.3 of Pinus taeda. Lineage (NCBI taxonomy): Eukaryota > Viridiplantae > Streptophyta > Pinopsida > Pinales > Pinaceae > Pinus > Pinus taeda. Next base: position 21,493 of record APFE031734053.1, on the reverse strand, counting down.
AGAAATATAATCTGAAATCTAATTAAAAGAAATCTTAAAAAGCTCATAACAAAGTCTAAAGAATGATCTTATAAAATTTCTCCATTATTATTCTAACATAGGTCATCGCAAACAAAAATTAGTGGTATATAATAAAATGAAGAAAATAAGATCAAGATATAACACTAACATAAATATCTTCTTGCAATCCCCCAAAAAGATGAATGGGGTGTATAGGTGTGTGTGTACGACATCACTAATACAATATATTTAATCATATCCCTAAAATATCATATTTTATTCTTTATGAAAGATAGATATAAAAACTCTCTAGTATTCTAGTCATGATATAATATACATAATCACATTTTAAATGTCATGTTTTATTATTTAATATTCTATTTGTAATGTAATATAGATACTCACACTTTTTCTAATGTTATCTTTTTATTTTTCAAAATATTTATTTATAATTTTTTTTATATATATGAAGTTAAATATATAATAAAGATAATGCAAAATTTATCATTTTACTAGGTTATTTAGTAAATTTAAACACCATTTAATAATTTTACCATCCATGATATTGATATTCCTCCCATATTTTAGGTAAAAAAGTTCTAGGCCATAACTCTATTATCCCATTCTTAATGATAAGAGTCCTAAATAATATAATTTCATTTATTTTTTAATTTGTATGTGTATTGTCCCAGCTTTAATAATAATATAATGTCATTTATCTTTTTTTAACTTATGTAGATAAATTTTTAATCAATTTATAAATAATTTAATATTAATATTAAAAAATTATTAATAAAAATTCTATTTTAATTTTAATAATAATTAATAAATTTCCATTTCTATTTTTTTCTATTTAAATAAAATTTAACAAAGAACTAATAAATTGAAAATCGATACCTTCTTTACTCATTGTTACTTTTATTACTCATGAAAAACATACAGACATGGCATTTTTTACAAACACAGTTAACATAAAAGTATATCCTGACTTTACTCATTATTACATTTATTCATTCAACAAAAGTGTCCATCCTTATCTGTTTATATCTTATGAAAATGATATCATGAAAAACATACAGACATGACATTTTTTACGAACACAATTAACATAAATATATCTCCCCAATTCAAGTATCAAAGCCTGAAAAACATACCAGTATGGAATTTTTGCAAACACAATTAATGTAAAAGTATCTCCCTAAATCAAGTCTCAAACCCTGAGCAATTTTTTTTTTATTTGAACATTTAACCATTAAAATAGTTTACCTAACCGTAAGTGAACAAAACTGCATTTTTATTTGGAAAGTATAACCATTAAAATGGTTCATCTTTAATTCTCGATTTCACAAAGATGGAGACAACTAACTGGTCACCAAGCCCTATTCTTCAAAGTTAAGCAGAAATGGCTACCTCAACGCCTGTCCCCACTACAAATGGACCACACACTAAGGAACCTAAAGATGCTCAAAAAAGGGAAATCAACATCGCTGAATTTAGAGGAATTTCAGGCATTTATCATATCTCTGTTTCAAGACATGGCCCTCTCCAATGCTTTCAAAACCATGGCCTTTTATATTTGTGGTGATTTTATCATCACGTTTGATAACACAAAGACTTCCTTTAATTGGTCCCCGCATATAAAATAAAATCCAAGCTTCCCAGAGTCATGACGGATTACACGGATGGAACTACTATTGCATTCATTATCAACGTGTAATTCCATTTAGCAGGTCTGTGTATATTCTTCGAGAAAGGGAATCCCTATGGAAAATGAGCCTACCCGTGGGAGGAACCAAACTGTTTAGAAAGCCCTGAACATCACTGCTGTTGAGAAGATCCTTGCAGGGTATCACGAGCTTGCAACATACTGCTTTCTGACACTGGTGCGCGAGAGGCCGAGTTCATGGATCAATCCCAAGATGAAAATGAAATAAATAGCATGTTCAAAATATTGTTTTACAAAACGTCGGCGAGCAAATTTTCAATTTTAAATTTAAAATCCACCACGATGTATGCACATGGTCTTATTGTGTATGGGCATGGTATTAATGTTATTAAACGACGAACCATGTTTACTTGTATGTTAGCCTGTCAGATCCACTAATGCCCCATAACATGCTCATGTATGGTGAATGGTCATTATAGGATGCATTAAAGGACTGATAGTAGGATGGTTAGCCCTTTCCATATTTTTTTACACTGTTTCTTCCTTCGCTAATGCACTGTGTCTTTATTGAAAGAAGAGCCCCCTGGAAGGACGACCCTCACTGCACAATCCAATTTGACAAAATTTTCTCTTAATGGTTATCCTTTTGGAATTTCCATCATTTGCTTCATGATATCATCCACCTCTTCCTTTTTCACAACCTTGTTGTCATCCACCTCCACCCCTTCAAAATCCAAGTCGATCTCCCACACATCCTGGGCAAAGCTATAGTTGCAATTTTTTTACCAAAATAAGTGAATCTACTAGGGAAATTCCCATGCCAATCGTCTCCAAAGTAGAGTTCAATCTGGCATGAGTGAGGAATAATCCAACCGATGTGTGGGAAAGAACTTTAACCTAAGGTGCCCACCTTACAAGTAGTGCCCAATCTTTGGTTCGTTCTTCAAACCCATCTGGTAAAACTACAGGCTTCCCTTCTGCGATATCGAGCGAAGAACCCACAAGAAATGATGACCACAAACCTCTAGCCCCAGCACGAGCTACATAAATTGTTCCTGAGATTAGATGACCACATTGCCAAACGAAACATATATAATAGATTTTGGTCGTTAGAAATCTAGCCATTGCAAGCAACTCTCCTCTGCCTCATCCAACAAATTGGCGATGAAATCCCTGCCTCCTAAGAAATTAGGAAGGAACAAAGGGGATATGGCTAGGGCATGAAATACATTCAAAGAAAGGCCGATTAATGTGTCTCTCCCCTCCAAATCCTCAAAAGTGTTGACCAGTAACAAGAAAAATAGAGAGATGTGCGCAACACACAAACAAATAATTTGTAACAAGAAAAAACATAGAGGTGCACACAAAAACAAATAATTTCTATTACATTGAATCACTCAACCGTATGATATGGTGTATTTATTTTGTTACTAAGATTCAACTATTTTTAAAATAAGGGATTGTTGTCGGGGATTCAATATTTTTGAAATAATGGATTGTTGTGGAAAATATATCTCAACTATCCAATCCACTCAACAAACCAGTTTTACTTGTTTTATAAAGTAAGATGTATTCCAAGTTCCCATTAATTCTTACATTATTACATAAGTAAAAAATTACATATATATTATATAAGTATAATATGGTCTTCATCAGCAATTACGTTCACTCTAGGATCTTGCAGACACTAATTTTTTTCACGACCAGATGAGTCACCAATTGATCTCCATTTGAACCATACCCTCGACATTTCTTAACTACCTCGAGGAATAGCTGATATATTTAATATCTCTATAGACAACTTTCCATCCTAGTAGTATGCACCAAAATACACACTTCAAGTTATATAGGTACAAATCTTATCCAACAGGAAATTATCCAATTGACATTTTCTTCAATCTCACATACACACAATAATAAATACTATAACTGATATCTCTTTAGAAAAGCATGAGAGGCTCTATATTAAATTCATTATCGCTATCGCAATCTAAGAAGTCCTGAAGGTTGGCCTCCTCCTTTAATTTTTCATTTAAAGGATCTCTAACACAAGCTTTACAATTGAAGGTTGTAGCTTGTGACAAGCTTGGCTACCATACTTATCACCTCCAATATTTGTATGGGAAGATGGATTATGTTCCTATCAATGGCCAAGATTTGAAACACATTTTTCAATAGTAGTATAGGGTCGTCTCCCTACTTGATGTACATATTTCTTTTCTCTTTTTTGGTTTGTCTGTCTCTTTGCATTATGTTCAATATTTTCAACTATATTTGCATTGTCCTTGTGAATAATTCCTTTCCTGAAGGGTTTGTGTTTGGTTCCAATGCATGTGGAAAAATGAAAAGGACTTGTGATGCTACAACATTTGGCTAACCATTGGTCCTTCTTCCTTATCTTGGTCCATATATTTTGGTCAATGGTTTTTTGATGGAAAATATGATCCCTATGAGAGGACAGAATTGTGTAGAACAATGATACCTGTACCTATTCTAAGAACCTCGTTTTTAATATTGGTTCCATAATGTTTGGGTGTTTTTCATATTGATCCAATGAAGTGGAGAAGGACAAAGGGAAAATATATAATGAGAAAACTTATATCAAAGGTTATATATATGCTTTTCTAATGGAACAACCTCTTCTTCTCTCGATAAGTCAGGATACCTCTTCTACCCCATTCGAAAAAATAAGTTCCTTTGGACAATTTCATAAATAAAATAAATAAGAATGAAATAAGAGAAAGGATTCATGTGTTTAGATGTGAAACAAGCAACTTTTTTAGGGTACTAACCATGCTTACCTTCAATGAAGCAATTCTTGTGTTCCTATAGTCACTCCGCTAGGGTACTTAATAGGATCGATAATAGTGGAGCAACACTAGAGATAAAAACTCATACTTTGATTATCTTAAACTCGTGAACTATATTACCCTTCTGCTGAATCAAAAAAATATAATTATGATAGAGCTCGCCTTATGAATGTGTCTAAATCAAGAAGGAAAGGAGGGGACTCAATCTATTATTGGGTTAAGTGGGAAATCTAGAGTAATCAACATGATGAAAAAATACTTCCTGAAGAACTAATCTTTGTACATAGAGTTAGACCAAGGTGGACAAGGTGGAATTATACCAATGTGTTTCCATGTGTTGTTGCTACTACAACACGCTATAAAATTTTGGCCTACATCCAATTTTGGAGCCTAATTTAAATTTACAGGTTGTTTCTAGTGGTAAGACTCATCCCATATATATCCTCTATATTTTCTAGTCCCTTTTGGAAGAAAACCAAAGTTTCATATTTTGGCATGGGAAGTGTCATACATTGTGAAAGAAATGTTCTTGTATATTTCAAGAGTTAACCTTCGTATGGATGTATCTTAACTAGCTTATAGACATATACTTGACTCATTCCCAAAGTTTTATGTAGTGTTATGATTGTCGTCACAAATTATATCTTAAGTGTCGCAGTTGGAGGAAAGTGTTGTTCTATTTTCGCATTAAGGGGATCATGATGTTTTTGAGTGTTGAGTGTCATATATTGTGTCATCGATGTTTCTAAGTTTAAGATCATTTTCACATCTTATCCTTCTTTCATCTCTACCTCACTAATATCAAACTTAGTCAAATTATGGAAGGTTGCATGCCCGACCAACTTGAACTCACTATGCCCCTCTGAATTTGCATTTCACAATTCCAATCATAAGCACTACATCCCTTCCTCCTCAAAATTCACAATCTGTAGTAACTACCTCCTAGAACAACACATTACATAGTCACAGTACTCAATCCTAGCCTCTAGATGTCTAGAACTGCATAGTATTGCCTCCTAGTCAGTCCTTTCTTGTGAATTTTGCAATACTAGTCTAAAACATTTATCCCTAGATCCTTGGAATGCACAATTTCATAGTCCCACTACCTACTTTCATCGTAGAACTATGCATTACGTAGTTACAGTGGGAAAACTTGCCCCATTGTGACCCTTAATTACACAATCCTTCCTTTCATGCTTCCGTAACTACACATTGTGTAGTTTTAGGCTTCAGTCCCTTACTGTTGGCCTATGGAACTATGCACTGTGCAATCCCAGAGTATCGCCCCCTTTCTAGTACCTAGTTCCAACTCAATCAGTAGTTTTCATGATGCAAGTTAGACTAGGAGGTTTTCAGAAAGATGTCATCTTATCATGAGTTGATTTCACTTTCATGTATTACATATTGACATGAAAATACGGTACTCAAAAAAGATGAGAAAGCGACTATTCTAGAAGACACTTAGGAATCTTTGAAGACAAGATGATCTTTGAACAAGAATAAGAGGGGACACTAATTTGTGATGGAATCTAGAAGATCAAGATCATAGTAAGGACTCACTATTTTCAAGCCTATTTAAAGAGGAATTGGAATACCATGCAAGATATTTGTCAAAGACACAAAGATAGAATAAAGAGAAGGTTGGATAGGAATTTCCACATCATCAACAAGACAATGTCACTAGTGTCAAGTCATGTCTTGTCGAAGCGTCACTTCAAGGTGTCATATGAATCATCATGTTCCACATTATTTTTGGATGTAATTATGTAATTTTTAGTCATATGAGAAGTGTAAAGTAAAGTACAATTCCAAAGGTCACCTATAGAATTCCAAAAGTCATGTAGAAGACAAAGGGACATATGGAAGTTCAAGAGTCATGAGGGGATTCCAAGAGTCACAAGGGATGTGGAGAGTTACCTCATTTGTTATATATACACCCTCATAGCTCAAGAAAAGGACTTTCATCTTGGATTCTCCAAATAGGGATTAGAGAGGAACATAGTTCTTTTGGACAACAAGTGGTATCCCTAACACTCCACTATTGGAGCTAATGGTGCTCATTGTATCGATGTATCTTAGAACATTCGATTAATAGTCTGAGCTCATTGAGCAAACAAACTTTCATGTGTATGTTGTAAATGTTGTAGGACCATTCTTTTAATGTTTGTGATATATGTTTTTTATATTTGTACTAAAGAAATTGAACTATTTCGGTGGCTTTGATGCTTATCTTATTGAATGTGTGTTGTACTTATTTATATGATCATTGCTTGTATGCAAACTATTTCTTTAGTTGATTAATGATTCTTCAATATATGTGCTTATGTGTCTTTATTAAGTTAGTACTATTACTCTTCTCTTAAAGGGTCACTTTCGAGCCCCTCCAGTGAAATAACCTCGATACATTCTACAACTGAACATTGCACAAGGTGTACTCACTTGTTCATTCAAAAGAATCTGCAAATTACTCTCTTATGATAACTATTACAGCCAAGGAAAATCTTTACGAAAAAAGGCAGTCGTGCCTTATTTACGGAAGTGCTCCTACACCAAATGGTGCAAAGTCTAATTTGGGCTTCACATCGGTGGTGAGCACCAGTATTTTAGCAATAATGCTATAACTCCTGGGGCTTCCTACTTTACTTTTAACAACCCGGTAGTTAGTAATAAACTTGGAAGCGATGGTATTGTATGCAGAAGTACTAGTTCTTACTACTGGTTGTCACTTGGTCAGCTAGCGCAAGGTCAGTAGGAGCTCAAGCCAACTTCTATGAATTCCAGAAGAAGCTTTATACGTAATGGAAGAAAGAAAAACTCACTATATAGAGGCTACTCTATTGGAAAAAGAAAAGAAGAATGAAATGTAAAATAAACCTAGCAAACCCTAATTAACCAACTAACCCTACTTTTGCAGAAAGAGAGATGAAAGACAATAAAATTAATGCAATTACCTACTTAGGAAGTAAACAACATCTATTCAAGCTATTTCTAGAAGGAAATGAGAAAAACACATCTTTTTGGGTTTTTATGTATTTTATGTGAAATTGTCATGCATGTAATTTATTTATTTGTGGATGTGACAATGATTAGGTGGTGATGGAGGGAGAATTTGGAGTTTGCAGAGGTGTAGGAAGGTGTGGATGGGTCTGAGGAGACCTCTGGAAATCTTCTAGAGGCTTTCCTTGCAATCGGACTTCAAAAAGTCAGTTACAGGAAATTCTATAGGAGGCTGCAGGGAATTTACAGGAGGATCTATAGGAGGATTCCAAGAGATGTTTTAGAGATTTTAAAGGTGGAAAAATGGTGGGAAAGGGTAGCTGAAGACTAAAGGGATGCATTAAGGTGTCTGAGGTTTATCAAGGAGGATTAGGAGAGAAATGATGGTTGGATTTTTTCAAGAGTCAAGAGGAAAGTTTATGAGGAAAACGTAGAAAATTAGGGCAGATTTGTTAAGGGTTGTGAATGACCTGTGAAACATGTAGCCAAAGAGATGGTGATGGCTGCTTTATTGACTTATTATGAGTAGAGATGTGCTGCAAGAGAGCTGCAAATCAAACCCTGAAACTGAGCAAGAAAAGAACTAGTTGTACCAAAAAAACATAACTATATCTCATGTTAACCTAAATTCTGATCTAGAAAATAAAATGTTGAAGAGTGCTATATGGAAAGGAAAGAATGGAAAGAGATTTATTGCAAAAATAGAAATGAGTATGGAAAAATGGATCTGAAGCAAAGTAACCTTTGAATCAAACTATAAAACTAGAAATTGCATGGAGAAGGCAAAACTGTGTTTTTGTGGCAGCAAGAGGGTCCTGACCTCAAGTCATGGTCCCAAATGGAGGAAAGGAGGTTAAGGCTCTAATGATGGCCTTTTTGTATCTTTCTCCTAACACTATTTAACCAACTTCAGCAAACTGAAATGGAAGCAACTATGTAAATCACCAAAAGCAACCTATTCTAACCAAGGAAGAAATCTATCTAATAGCAACTAATTCATAAACTGAAACAAAACATATAAATACAAAAAAAGAGGTGCTGGGCAGTTTGGGTTGGGCCCTAACCCAAGAGCTTCAGCCTTTTGAGGTAACTCAATGCTGGCTCAGAAAATATTTCATCTTCATTATCAAAATAATAGTCGCATTACATGAAACTGTCCACAAAAGTAAGCTCGAAATGAGCTGAGCAAAAGCTACAAAAAAAGTGCGAAAATTTGACTAAAATCCAACAAACTAATGAGGCCCTAAGCCTCTCTATTTATACCACTGGAGCTCCCAACAACTCTCCTAAAATCAAGTAGGCTTGGCTCCCAAGACTTGAGATAGACATCAGTTATTCTTCACTTGCTCGGCTACCCATTTGATGCATTGATGTGGCTACTTGTGCTTCGAGCTTTTTGAAGGAGGATTTGACGTAGGGAGTCATAAATGAGGGGGATGCCCTCCTAGAAATTCTCTCCCTTGTTTTCCTCAAATATTGGCTACCAAATGCTCATTAAACCTTTGACTTTGTCTCAAAATTGACCAAAAATCTGCATAAAGCACACATTAGACTTCATGGCATAATGACTAACTCAACTCACTCTATTAGCATAAATATAATAAAAAACATGCAATAAAATAATGAGAATGGTGGATTGAGCTAGGTTAGGAGGCCAAATGAGCCCATATAATTACCCATTTATGGGGCTCATCATCACCCCCTACTAAATGTGTTGATCATCCTCTGAGCAACTAGTCCATCTCTTCATCTTTGATGGCCTTGATGACCTCCCTGACATTCCATGCTTCTGGTGTGAGATCCTCTTCTTTATCATGGAATCCTGCCTTTCTGTCCACTTCTTCCCACTTCTGTTTTTCTTCTTCCTCTTTTCTGCCCTCTGGCAATCCTAGCACCAATGGGGGACTCAATTTAAGGCCAATCCAATTGACCTTCAAACTTTGCATAGAGTGCTTGTATAGTGGCACTCTCCTCAATGCTTATTTCATCCTGTTTGGGGAGTGATACTCCCTGATCTATAGGCTATGTGACAGTGTGTTCCAACTTCTCATATAGGCATGAATGCAGTCATCTCCAAGTAATCTTTCCATGTCCTCAAAATGTGCAATAGCGTGAGCCTGATCAATGATGTATTTAGGGCACTTTGAGGATCATTTGCAAGTAGTTGGTGTGTGCTAATGAGGGCCATAGGGTCTGATGGCTCTGCTCTAATCATTAGGGGCTCACTTTGTTCTTTTGCCATCATCTTCTTGATTTTTGTTGCCCTTTTCTCCTCATGACTCATCCATGATGCCATGGCCATCAGCTGCAAGTCCCCTAACCTAACATTGGGGTCCCATCGATTCATATCAGTGAGGGCCATGTTATGTAAATAAAATTATGCCAACCTTTCCTTGTCTTCTACTAAATTGTGGTCACATAGGTCCATGAACTGTTTATAACCCTAAAAGGGCATGGTGCCTCTCTGTTCTAAGGTCTTGACGAATATGAGGCATTCAATCTAATCAAACAAGCAATTGTCAATGCTCCATCTTTAGCGACTCCAAATTTTTCAAAGCCTTTTGTTTTATATACGTTTGCATCTGACAGATCATACGTAATGATACTTACTCAGGCAAATCAAGAGAAGGCAGAAGCCCCAATTGCTTTCTTCAGTTCAAATTTACAGGGAGCTAAATTAAGTTATTCAGATGTGGAGAAACAGGCTTACACTATTTTCAAAGCAATCAAATATTTCAGACCATTTTTACTCAAAACCCTCACAAAAATCATTGTACCGTTTCCAGTAGTAAGAAATATTTTAGTACAAAAGGAGGTGGGTGAGAAAAGAGTCAATTGGGTTACTGCCTTAAAGGAATATGATGTAGAAATCAAACCAGCAAGCATTGTAAAAGGTCAAGGCTTTTGCAAAATGTTGGCCGGAGCATCGCTGATATCTGAAATTCCATCTGCAAAAATATAAGTGTACGAGGTAAGACTAAACAATAATGAGTCATTATATGCCGATATCATTTATTATCTGAAGAATGGGTATGCCCCCTCACAGCTCGATCATACTAAGAAAAGAGCTCTAAGATTGAGAGCCAAACAATATCAACTCTTGAATGATGTTCCTTTTAGGATAAATTATGATTCTGTTCTACTTAGATGTCTTGAAGAATCTAAAGCTAAAAAAGTTTTGCAGGAACTCCATGATGAGCCAGCAGGTGGACACTATGCTGGAGATGCTACTGCACATAAAATATTACGAGCAGGATATTACTAGCCCACATTATTTAAAGACTCACACAATTACATGAGGAAATGTCAAATCTGCCAAACTGCTGCCGAGAGACAGAAGAAACCCTCCTTTCCATTACAGTCAGTCAACATTGAGCAACCTTTTGATCAGTGGGGATTGGACATTATAGGTGAGATCATTCATCACTCGTCTAAGCAGCATAGATATATTCTGACAGCAACATATTACTTTACTAAATGGGTAGAAGCAGTTCCACTCAAGACAGCTAATGATGAACATATCATTGAATTCATAGATCAATTTATAATCACCTGGTTTGGATTGCCTTCCGTTTTAATGTTTGATAATGCATCATACTTTTCTGAAAATACAATGACTGAATTTGCACTTAAAAGAGGTTTCAAACTTAAATATTCTGCCAATTATTACCCACAGGGAAATGGGTTAGTTGAATCTACAAATAAAAACCTAATCAAGATTATCAAACGAACAATTGACCAAAATCATAAAAATTGGCATAAATCTTTAATATACGCCTTGTGGGCAGATCGAATAACACAAAAAGCTTCCATTGGCACTTCTCCATTCAATTTAGTTTATGGAAAAGAAGTGGTTCTCCCGACGCATTTAACAATCCCCTCTTTGTCTTTAGTTCAGTATATTGATGAAGTACCAACTTCCTCCTTACATCTGAGGCAAATGGAAATAATTAAGTTAAAAGAGCAACGAGAATAGGCTAAAATAACTCATGCTCATCATCAAGCATTAGTAAAATCCTTTTTTGATTCAAACATGATGACCAGAAAAGATTTTTAGGTGGGAGATCTAGTTTTAAATGGGACAAGGCTCATGAGGAAAAAGGAAAACATACTAAATTTCAATGAATGTGGCTTGGTCCTTTTCAAATTGTAGAATTTATAGGTCCGTCCACTTTTATGTTGCAGGATTTAGCAGGAAAATGAGATTCTTTACCTATTAATGGTCAGATCCTAAAAAAATATTTTCCCTAGAAGATTACTCTTTTATTTTGTAGATTAGATTTTTATTTTCATAAAACCAGTTGTGAATGGTTACATTAGGAATTTACGAAAAAGACACCAATTCTCTTTCAGATTTTGATCTTTCGCTTGTATAAATAGCAAATCTTTTGGAAAATTGATCTTTATTGTAGAAAGATATAGTTAAAGACTCTAGCCTAGATATGATACTAGTTTCAACTTCATAAAATTTGATGAAAACAACCTTTAGTGAGAAATTGTTTTATATGAGTGTAATGAAAGGTATTAATAACAAAATAAAGATTCTCTGTAGAACAGCTCTTTCCAAAAACTCTATTATTGTCGTCCAGACTCCTTCCTCTCTACTAAGGAAATCACAACTTTCAGAGGAACAATCCAACGATACACTTCATCTTAAAAAGTGAGAGGTCTCATCACAAGCTGACTTATCATAATCACAGATATTATAACTTGCTGACTTTGCCAATACTGCATACCACAACAGGGCAATGACTCAAGATTGTTGCAATCAAAAGACAAGGGGTCTCATCACGAGCCAGCTTGTTCAGTAAGTTATAAATCAAGTGAATGACTGTGTCATAAATTGGCTATCAAACCAAGACATTGCTCTTTAAGAGTAAATGAAAATCAAAATCAATAAGTGTTGATATGGATTCTTCTTTGAGAATTGTAGGTTTCTTTACATAGGATTCAGGATCATTGCTGGGTAACAGGTAACGCTGTCGAGGCTATGAACGCCTGCTGGTAGCAGAGGCTCTACCTACGACAAATGAGCATATTTAAAATTGATTTACAGAGAAGCCTTTGTTTTATCTTTATAAAACCAAGTAATGACTAATGTAAATACAAGGACTAGCTTGAGGAAGTAAATAATCAGAGTTGAAAATAGTTGAAACAAAATATCATTGACAGGTTAGAACATAATGTACTTTATCTTTCTATAATAAAGCTTAATTTTCTGGAAAATTTTTTGTTTTAGAAGTATAGAAAATTCAAAAGAACAACAGAGATAACTGGTTCTTCCAAGTGAATCACCAATTGTTGTGGCCACCAACAACCCCCCTTTTTATTTAGTGTTGTGACTAATACTAAATAAATGGGGACCCTTAGCTAAAATTCAAAAAAATCAATTAGTGATTGTATTTCGTTTTTAATAAAACTTACCATCGTAAACTTAAGAAAATACCTTTGAAAATATCTAAAAAACTTAAGTTTTGTGATGAGGGAAGACAAAATCACTCCTTAAAGGATATTGTATCGCAGAAAAGATAACAACATGCCTACTTACAAGCTAAACTCTAAAATCGCGAGAATGCAATGCGAAATTGCATAAGGATAAACATATATCGCATCACAAGCCTTAGAAGCACACTTATAATAAAAAACCGCAAAAAACACTAATATTGCGATACCGCATATCGCAAAATCGCGCCTTGCAAGAACCTGCTGAACACAAAAAATGCGATATTGCAATTATGCGATATTGCGATTATGCGATATTGCGATTATGCAATGTTGCGACCATGCGATACTACGAAATTGCGATAATGCGACAAAACAATCTTATGATAGGATGACAAAACGATCTCGCGATTATGCGATGTAGCGATCTGCGATATTGCAAAGAAAATCGCAAAATCGTCTCATCCCAAATTTTTCTGGTTGATTATTCAAGGAAAAGTGTTTCCATTAAACAAGATTGGTTATGTGCTTTAATGCTCATTAATGAAGTAGTTGCCAGTTGTTAATGAAATCTAGTTTTGAGTTTATCAAAGAGCTAGTTCACGTAAGGTGGCATATTTTTAAATGTCTTTGGCAGTCAAAGCATTCCCGTCGTTATTTATTATCATTACTCTCACCTCACTTGTAAATTGTAGGAACGAAGGACAAAAGGTTATACAAAGTAGTGTACAAGAAGCTACGGTGAAAATAGGCGAGGCTCTGATATCTGAAGACAGAGAAAAGGCACCCTTGCACAAAGACATAGCATGCAACAAAAACGCAGGTATTTTCTCCTGGGAAGGCATACATAATCTACTCGAGGAAATAAAGCCTAAAGTAATGGGATTTACAGCTACTATAGGCTCATCAAAGTCGTCTGAAGCATCAGTTGCAGAGTAGCTTGTTCATTCCTGCACAGGAGAGCGGCAAGGCCCAAAATTCTCCCATGCACAGAAATGGTTAAAGGAATACTAGACAGTGCTGACATGAAAGACAGGGAGTTTAGGGCTCAAGGTCAAGAGCTCTTGGAATCATTATTTTCACAAAATTTCAACTTTACATCGACTACAAGAAAACACGGAAGAGGTGAAAATCGCACTAAGGAAGCCCGGATTAAGAAACAAAGGTAGTTTCCAATGCGCGATTAACACCTAGCGCTAATCGTGCATCGCTAGGTAAAACTTCTCAAAATGGAAAGCCTCTAATTGCTCAATCTCTTGTAAGCCTAGTACCGAAAAGATGGTGCCAGCTCTTGCTGATTTCGTTTTTGCAGCACATTTAAAGGCTGAAGTCAGCCAACTGACTCTTCTCAAGCAAATGCTGAATGCTTATGACATTAAGGAGAAAATACGAAAATAGTTAGTTAGATTTAATTTTAGAAATAGTTTTATTTTATTTTCCCTACAAAAAGGACGATCATCTAAACCGTATCCTAAATTTCTGTAAATAAGTTATTTTTAGACATAGTTAGAAGTATTTAAACCCTTCTCATGCATTTAGAGAAGGGTCCAGAAATTTATCAAAAACTTGTCGTCAAAACATGCACTTTTGCACCCTCCGAGGAGGTTTTGGTGAATGAATGGAACAGGATTTATTGATTTTTGCATCTGATATCTGCTACTGATGTTGCACATCTGTACTCTTAGTTGATGCTGGATTGAGCAGATATAAATCACTATCGCTTGAAGCTCATGAGTAGAGCTAGCTATAAATGGTACTTTTATCTCTTAACTGTTTCTATTTCCTGTGTTAAAGTGATATTTAAATTCAGTTATTTATATGTTAGTGCTTGAATGCCTGAGTTATCATTTGGCTCTTTTGTATGGTGATAGATATTTATTTATGCTTGATATATGAACAGCTTATTATGCGATATGTTTTTCGCAACTTTTTTGCCTAACTTTTTATGCGAAGTGGTTCATCTATATTGAATTCTTTTCTTATAACAGTTGAATGATCTTTATTATCGATTGTTATCTGAAATCATTTTAGATCGCATAACAGAAGAATCATACCCCGGGTTAGTATAGATTTAGATGTTGTTGCTTTTTTAGAATACAATTACATGTCATTAGATTAGAATTAGATGTAGATCACCTCAATTAGAATCTTTTAAAGCGAGGAACATCAATTAATCTTACACACACACACAAATTGGGAAACTGGTCCCATTATCACCAGTCGGACCCCCTATACCAAACAGAAAAGGAGCTGCCAACCAAGGTCAGGACCGGGCGGGTATCCCCCTTGTTGTTGACCCAATTTTCGGGGCTTCAACACATTCAAATAAATCAGAACCCACTCTTCTATGTTTTTCATTTCATTCCAAATTCTCCTTCAACACCAATTATCGGTCTACTCATGCACAATCACGTGATAATGGTTTAGGCTAAGCCTTAGGATCAACATGAGATTAAACATCCTTTATTTTAGGATGTTTTCCTCACAACAACGAGTCCCTAAGTTATGGAAACCAAATACAACCCCCAGTTTGAATCTAAGCAAGGGCCTTCAAATTTAGAAGATGGAAGATAAGTTATCCTTGGAAAAACATCATAGCTTACCATGGGTCATCAATGTCATTTGAGTTCCAATACAATTACACGGAGACTGGCAAGTTGAATCCCATCATAATTGAAGAAGTAGCTTTTGTTCTATTTGGGCCACACATCATGCCTAGAATATAGAAGGGGCATGTTCTATTGACACTAAGCATGAATAGAATAAGAGTAAGAATTTAATATATTTTAGCTACCTCAACCAAATAAAAGAGATTATGATCCACACATACACATAGAGTTCCAGTGTAACAACTAGGTAAAGATCTAACAAGCCCACCTCTCAGATGCATTGGTAGATGGAAGAGAACAAGAGCCAAAATGGAAGGTAAAAAGGGCATAACATGTAGATAAAGGGGACATTGAGGGACCCATGTAGAGTCCAGAAAAATAGTGGCTCGAGCTATTCAATAGGGAAAGTATAAAATGTAGTGATAACATTGTTGAAATAACTCACTAAAAATAGACAAAATTAGATAAACTTGAGATACACATTCTTTACAATACAAACATATCAAATACATTTTGTGTGATATTTGGTTTCATATACCAAGAGGTCTCTTGGACTTCTATGATTATTGGCATTCACTTGAACCATTTCACCTTACATTGAAGTGAATGAGCCAAATTCATGCAATTCCAAAGGATTATCTTTCCAATAATTCAAATAAGTCGAGTAGTACTAAGAATTACAAAACTTGTAAACATCATATGAAAATCACATTGATATCCTCATTTGACATCAAACCAAATACAAAATGGTTTGGAAAAGAGAATTTTGGAAGAGGACAACTTGGAAATAGAAATGTGAGAATATGGCGATGGAAAGATACTAAGAATGGAAAGGAAAGTTTCTCTACGACGCATGATATTATATGTCAATTCCAAAATTTGTTCATTGGGATTATGTCATGTTTCATTTTTCCACTTAAAATTACAAAGCTTACTCAAGCTTAAGTATCGAGATGTGGTAAAAGGTTTTCCAACTATTGATAGATAAAAGAATGGATGTGAAACATATATCTATGGAAGGAAAAACGTCTAATATTTTCCAACTAGCCCGTGAGAGGAAATTATGTTGGTAACAATATTATTTAGTTTCCATTGATTTCAACCTTCATATGACATGGTTTGGATTGCTTTTTTCATGTTTTAAGAGATTAGTGTGCTTTTGTTGACAAGTTGACTCATGGAGTTGTGTGGTAGATATGTTTGGCTTGACTATCGGTGGTTCATGGTTTCAAGTGGTTAGATGATGTTGCAAATGGTTAGAATGGTGTTACAGGTCTTGGATAAGATTCTGATAGAAGTCTTGATGTAGCGGTTGTTGATCTATGAGAAAGAAGACAAAATATTGATGATTGACAACAAACTACATTGGCTTGCACCTAAAATTCATGGCACTGGCATAAGAAACAACACAGACGGCCACCATGGGTTGCAAAAACATAATAAGCAACACATATGGACACCATGGATTGCACTAGCATAAGCAACCCATGGCACTATCATAATTGTGCAGGCATGATTCATCCTCACGTTGGAAATCTTATTCATCTTATTGTTAAGTAACCACAAGATTGCTCGAAGGTTGAGAAAGGAAAAACCACGAGCATTCCCATGGTATTTAGTGCAAATGGTGACATAAGACCCTTTTTGATATGATCATCAAGAGAATTGGTGTCTAATTAGTGTGTTGATTTGGTCTAATTTGATGATGACAAAATTAGTACCAGTATATCATGGCATGGTTGAAACTTGTTTTAGCTTCTAAGCATAATGAAGCTAAATGATATACATGTACTAGTGATCATATATAGAGTTAATGTTGCAAAATATTAGCACATCACTGTAGATGCAATCTATCTTGTCTTGTATTACATTACAATTGTTGATTGTGTTGTATGGTCGAGTGAAGATTTGTACTAATTCCCTTAGAGTATGGTTGTGTGAGTATTTGTTGTTGTTATTTTTGTTAATTATGAGAATTTCATTGTCATGTTATTGTTGGAGAAGAGGACTTAGCATGAAAATGAATGAAATCATGGTCCATGGTGTTTGACAAGCTTGGGGACTTAGAAAAGCGGTGGCTTGGTAACATAGGGAGTTGGGACTTCCTAGCTGGTGGTGGCCATTTATTTGATATTGAGGAGGTCAAGGGTTCTGGAAGTGGTGGCTTGCTAAGATAGGGAGTTGAAGCTTCGTTGTTTGGAGTGGCTAGAAAGTTGACATTGAGGAGATTGGCACCTCAAGCAAGTGGTGGCTTGTTAAGATAGGGAGTTGGGGCTTCCTACATAGTATGGGTCAACTAAAAAATGTTAAATATATTGTTGAATAATAAAAGAAGGGAGAGGTAAAGTAGTAGGGTTTTTTCTCCCCTTTGAGGGTTTCCACCTAAAATCCATGGTGTCCATCTGTGTTGTTTCTTATGCTCTGAATATTTGAATTTGCATGCATGTTTGGATATGTAGTTTATGTATTATGCGATTGGCTATCTTCGTGCTCAATTGTTTCATTAATTATTCAGAAAAAAATGGCTTTGATCATTCAATCAATTTTAAACTAATTCAACCCACTCCACTCTTAGTATAACTAAGTTTCCAACAATTGGTATCAAAGAAGTTTCCTTTTGTTGTAGCTTAATTATTGGAAGGTAGATTTGGATGAATCATGAATCATCAAAGTTCTCCACTACTCATTGGCATAAAATTTGAAGAATGGAGAGAGAATGTAAAATGTGAAATATCTATTTGTGGATATCAAGTTTTGAAGGAAGTGATAAATTCTTATGGAAAATAAATTCCTTCAAAAGTAGCTTAGTAATGGGATTCCTAGGATAAGTGTGCAATTTACGACAATCTTGACATTCTACGCCTTGAGAAAGTCATGGAACTCATTTATGAAAAGGATATTTTGGACAGGATGCAGGCTCTAAATGAAGAAGAAACCAATAGAAATGGTGGAGGAAATGAGAAAAATAATAAGTAGAAGAAAAAAGTCGCTCCAAAGGAAAGTGATCACTGAATGTGATCTATTCTCATAGTATACAAGTAGTTGACAGTCAATAGGAGAAACGAGTTGGAGATCAAGTTAATTAAAACTCAACATTGGTTAAAATAGAAAGGCTATCAATGGAAAACATAGATTTGAAGAAGCTCCTTCAAATATTTGGGAAACAAAGTAATAATTTAAAGAAGAATTTTCCAACTTGAAAATCAAAATCGAAGAAGGAAGGAGAGTTGAAGAGAGAATGAGGAAGTGGTCTAAAGAAAATGAAAATCAATGTGGAGGCTTCGAACTTGAACTGGTTTTATTAAGAAGTGATCTAGATAAGAAAACCTCTCAATTGAAATTGTAAAAGAGTAGAAATAAAGAAAGTGAACAACAAAATTAGGACCAAACCATGTGCCAAGAGAAGATACTTCATCAAGAATATCATTTTCACCTTTAGGAGGTGGAAAGTGCTTCAATTGTCATAAACATTGATAGATTGTAGCAAACTGCAGAAGTAAAAATATCAAACCTTCCCAAGAAGTATTTTTCTTAGTTGTTCCACTTATGTTACTTCACTTGGTTTATGTGCATGCAGATAAACTTTATTTCTAATTTTTCCATTATCTTTATCATTCTATGCTTGATTTTCAAAAAATTTAGAATCCCTTGAAATTATTTCTTCCTTGATGACATAATTGTATAATTTATAAGCCTTAGATTCTTAAATACAACCAATAAATATGCATTTTTCACTTTTATCACCCAATTTAATTTTGATTTCTTCTAGAATATGTGCATAAGCTACACAACTAAAGATTCTCATTTGTGATATACTTGTCTTTATACTACTCCATGGTTTTAAGGGAACTATTCCTTTGGTGCTTTTGGTTGACGATCTATTCAAAATATAAATTTTCCACGCCAGAGCTGCTGATGAGCCCCAATTTTGGTACAATTTGGGCTCATTTTGGCCTATTTTACTTGCTCAAACCATTCATTTTTATTTTCTTATGCATGCATTTCTTAGTTTATTCATGTTGTTTGTAGGAAGAAGGTTAGACACTTTATCTACGTGACTAATTCATTATGATTCCAGGTTTTGGCATTAAAAAGGGGATAAGGAGACAATGAGGTGGCACTGCTGATTTTGTGGAGAGATGTCCACGGTCTTGGGACATTCCTCGTGATTCCCACCAAGAACTCCGAGCTCCAATCCATCTCCACTCCGAGCTTAAGAAGCAGCCATCTGTCCTACAGGAACAATAGTCATAAACTGTTCTACAGGAACAGTAGTTATGACTGCCCTTCAGGATCCGCAGTTAGACTCTAGTTGGACAGCCGAGCTCCCAAAATCAAGGGCACTCGGTGGATCATCGTTTTTGTATAAGTATGAAGACCTTAGCCTTAGATAGGTTGTTGAAACTCTCGTATTGCTATTGTAATTTTGGAGCACAGTTCAGTTTTCGTTCCTTTTTGTAAGCCAATTTGGCATGACATCAGATTATGAATAAAGAAGGAAGTTTGTGATCTAGTTTTGAGTTTCTTAAGGAGTCTATAGCTCTCAGGTTAGGGCCCAACCTGAGAGCCATAGATCCCCTCTGCTGTAGTGTTGTTTCCATTTCATTTCCAGCACTTTAAGTTTTCGTTTGCACATGCAATTCGAATTACAGTTTGGTGATTTTGTTTTCTTATGAGTAGGATAGATTTTGCTTATGGTACAGTTGTTTCCACTTGCTTAGTGTAGCAGAAGATAGATACCATCAATTGGAGCTCCAGCAAAACGGTTGTTAAGGCTCACTGCCATCTCTCTTGAAGATTGGGGTGCAGTCCATAACTAGCCACCAAAAACACGCATTACTTTACTTGATGATTGCTGCAATACAGTCACGTTTTTGATTAGATGCTTCCTTGTCATTCACACCTGCACACATACTTTCATCACAGCCTCATACATATTTCTCCTCGCGTTTTGGATTGTTGTTCATTGAATTCATGGCATAAGTAATTTAGGTTGATGCATTTTCGGTTTGGTGACAGTCATAATCATTTGTTTCATTTACACTCCTCTTTCTCGTTCCATTACCATCTCCTCCATCTTGATCATGCATGCAAACATGTCTCCTCGACCTTCACTTCGTTCTGCCCTCTCCCGAAGTCTTCCACTCCTCACGTAACTTCATTTCCTAACCTTTCATTGACATAACACTTTACCTTCAACATACTCCCTACACCCAGTTCCCGTCTCATTCCTCCACTTCTGAGCCATCACCAGCCTTATCCCTACCTCACATATCTCTTCCTACCATCCCATCACTCCTCCATCACTTCAAACCTTCACGGTAGGTCATCCTGTAGCAGTTTATAGACATCCTGTAGAAACCTCTGAGTATCCTGTAGGATCCCCTGCAGACATCCTGTAGGAGGCCATTCACTCGGTTGCTGAGCTTCTGAATGTGGAAAACCTCTGTGGATGGATGCTAAGGGTCCATAGGGACCTCACCTAGCCTCCCCAACCTGTCCCACGCTCTCCTTCCTTCTCCATCCCATCTGCACAACCAAACCCTAATTAGCACACAATCACAATCATCCCATCCACTTAAAGGAAAAATACAAAAACATGTCTTTTATGATGCAAGCAGTTTAGATCCATGCATTTTCACTTATCAGAGGTAACAGCAGCATTGGTAGAAGTTTCCTTCATGTCATTTGCATCATAGAGGCTAGACTAGTTAAGTTAGGGTTTCCTAGGTTTACATGCTTTGATTTGCTTTCAGTTCATTTTTGTCAAGTAGATTAGTCTTCTTTGAGCTAGCTTTCGTCCATCATTGATAGAGCTTCTTCTGTGAGCCCATAGAAGTTGGCTTGAGCCCCAGCAGACTTGTGCCAGCTAACCAAGTGACAGTTGCGATAAGAGCTAGTACTTGTGCATACAGCACCATCGCTTCCAAGTTTGTACGAACTACCGGGTTGATAAAATGAGAGACAGG
>APFE031734036.1:0-17788 GCA_000404065.3 Pinus taeda | reverse complement strand
GGCAGAGTGTTAGCATAGGTGAAAAGTTTGCCATTCCAGGATGTAGGGCTCGCCTAACATAAGGATGGCGAGGACATCTCAATGCAAGTATTGTACATTAAAACTTATAGATGCAATGTAGAAGCGAGCATAGATAAGACTCTACAGACTACAACTTCTTTAGAGCAGCAGGACACAAAAAAGAAACTTCAAATGGACTATAATGCAATGAAAAATCTAAAGACAATGCCCACTCTAAGGGTGGCATAGTGTGCCATGGATTTGGCAAGGACTTCTCCATGCAAGTAGAGTATGTGAAAACCTATGTATATGAAAACAAGCTAGCTAAGAGACAAATACTATTTGAAAGAATTGCAAAATTTAGGTGCATTAATCAGTTGTTCCCTGGAATCCTCTTTGGATTGAAATAGATTCCCAATTAGGTGACATATCAATGTGAAAAAAGTGATTATAGATGCAACACGTAGAATATCATAGACTAGGGACTATGCCATGGAACTATCAACACTAACCAGCTAGCATTGGACCTCCTCCTAGACACTCCCTCTATCTGACACTTTCCCCAGGCCGAGATCCATCAGCCACACATATTCTCTTTTTTGGACAGACACATTACAGACACATTAAAGAGGTGGAAGATGGAAGTTATACTTGGCCTTTAAAGGACGTAGGGCTCACTTGACATAAGGAGGGCGGGGGCGTTTCCATGTCGATATCATAATTAATAATAGGTTGTAGTAATGGAAAATTGAAACGTATCTATGCTAGTATATTCCTTTTGAACATAATATTGTTTAGGTAGGAGAGTAGAAACTAACAAAACTCCCCAGTAGTTCTCCTCTTTCTTTTCAAATATCAAAATTCTAATCCATTCCCAAGTTATGAGATCTATCATGCAACAAAGCAACTGTCTTAAGAAGCCCAAGGTTGCCAAGGATTTGAAATACTTTTACGCACTCAGACTGAATTCGTGGAACCTAAAAACCGACATACCTAAAGAAGGTGTTGGAAAGGCAGAGGAGACAAAGCATGATTGTGGAAATACGGTAAGTGCAATGTTTGATGAAATGTTGAAGGTTGAAGCTGCCACTGTAGCAACAAGATATGAAGCAGTTGGAACTTCTCATGAACAAGGAAAATTTTAAGGATGGAAATTTATCTTGAAGCTTAAAAACATTGGCGAATATCACTAGTTCCTAATAAGAAAACTATAAAATGTTTATTAATATATTTGTAAAATTATTCAAATTTATAATGATTTTATATATATTCTCTATATAATGTTGGCGATTTTTAAGGTAAAATAATTTTATATTGTAAAATTTGGGCGAATCATTTTTATAAAAGATGGAAATTGGAGATTTTTTTTTTGAAAAATCATGGAGAATTAGCGCACCTGCGAATATTAGCCCCTAAAATTTTGCATGCTCATGAAGCAGTATGTCATCTAGTAGCAGCAATTGATGATCAAGAACAGAATAAAGTGATTGAACATTTTTTGATGAGAATATCCACTAATAGCATAACAATGGAAGACAACCTCCATGCAGTTGAAAAGAAGGCAGATGTAGAGAAGGAAGCTCTCACTAACAAGAGTAATATTAAAAACATATTTAATATTACTCTCTTCAGTGAGAGCTTCCTTCCCTACATCTTAAATTCTTTTCAATTGCATGGAGGTTTTATTCCACTGTTATGCTGTTAGTGTATATTCTCCTAAAAAGCTCTTCAATCACTTTATCGTGTTCTTGATCATCAACTACTGCTTGATGACATACTGCTACATGAGCAGTTCCAATTGCTTCATATCTTGCTGCTACAATGGCAGCTTCAACCTTCAATGTTCATCAAACATTGCGCTTACAATCAATCCCTGTTTCAAAAAATAAACCACACATAACATTAACATAATATTCATCCACACTATGGTGGGATATCCGAGCATGCATGTGCTCATTGTCAATTTAATTGACAATTTCAACTTCACCAAATCCATCAGCTGCAGCTGAATTCACCAATTCACATATAACTTTGTAGTCATGATCCACATGTGTCTCACCACAGTGGGATTCACCATCATTTGTATCATCCACATTATAGTGGAGTCCTTGAGCATTTATTTGCTCTTGCTCTGTTTCACACACAAAGGCTCTTGCTTCTCTCTCTGCAATCTTTGTTGCATCCTCTTCATCCATATGCATGCTTGCATAATGTGTTTCAATTTTTAGGTCTTGACAACCATCATCCACTTTTGAGTGGGGTTCTCCAAGCTCCGTTTTCCTCTCAGAGTCTTGCTCATCTACTCTCAAGTCTACAGTTGACTTCTTTGCTTGTGACATAACCTGTTGTGGCATGTCACTCTCCTTTATGTCAAACTTTGCTTCCAAGATCTTCCATGCTTTCTTGGAAGTTGTAGCTTTTTCTACCTTACACAAACACTTCTCATCCACTGCATATTTTATAAAATTCAATGCTAAAACATCACATACTACATCATATGGGTTATTAGATTCATACTCAATTAACTCTTTAGCTCTAAAAAAAGTTAACATCTTGATAACCCAATGATCAAAATATTCACCTGTAAACATAGGAGGTGGTAGTAGGTCAAAGCTACACCAATAAATTTTGATTTCTTCTTTGTCTTTCATCTAGACTTCTCAGTTCCTCGGCTGCGCCTTGAGCCTTTCTAACCATGGAAATGATCTTTGCCTTTTCTTTTCAATTTCTTTTATTAATATGCTTCAGTTGTGCTTTGCAACCCATGACTGCGGTCTTCCCTTTGTCTTATAGTCTCTTTCTTTCTTGATTGCATGAGATTGTCTTCCATATCGCCCCCAAAAAAAAAAATATGATTTTCAATATGCACATTCATAATGCACAATCTTCACTCAAAATGTTATCATGCTTGACAAAAAAAAAACAATTTTTTTTTATAGACCAGAAACTTTACAAAACCATAAATTTTCTTACAATTTCTGAGCCACTACACGACCCTTCCAATTATCAACTCTGCGGACCGACTGATCCTAATGGGTACTTGCAGCTGACACAATAATAACTGTAGCAGCAAGTTAATAATGACTTTCTTATGTTTTCAGCCTTATGGCTAAGGGAGCATAGTCTTCGGCTTGGGTGAACCTCTTGCGTCAAACTATTCCTCACGGTCTCGTTAGCACCTCAGAGTTGGTCTCGAAATGTCTTTAGGTATCAAAGCGATTTGGTAAACAATGAGGAAACCTTTTGTTTGGATCGAGTTGAAGCGGGTTGGGAAGGAGGAAGGCATCATTCGAATCCTCCTTGATACACACTTAGTCAATCTAATGTCATTAGTACCCGTCGCACTATCATATGGGTCACATAGTGACGCAATTTACCGCTATAGGGATAACTTCATTAGTACCGGTTGTGCTATCATATGTGTCATAGAGTGACGCAATTTACTGATATAGGGGTTATGGATGTGGCTGGTTGGCATTTTCCTCCTCAAATGCCAATCAGATGGTTCAACTCAGCAGGTTGTGATGTAATGACACTAATGCATCAACTCAGCAGGTTGTGATGCAATGACACCAGTGCATTCAACTGACCTTATCTCATTCACATGCTAGCGACCAAACCAAAGGCTAAGACTCGCCAAGTTTTTGTCATCAAGTCAGGTCTCGAGGCCACCTAACAGGCCTCATCGTCAAATGGGTGAAAAAAAATTAATTTGTTTTGTCTATCGGGTTTGAACAACCCGAACTCAGGATTTCAATGCAATTAAATAAATAATTCCATTAATCCAAAAATTATTCACTAGTTATGAAATGAAATAAAATGATATTTTAAGGTCCACGAGACTAAAAATAGTCTATCAGAGCATTAGTTCCGTGTTTTTCGCTCTTTGCAATTTAGTTAGTTCAATGTTTTTCACTCTTTGCAATTCAGTCCTTTTCCGATTCAAATTGATGATGAGTTGACCCAACCTTCCAACAATCCCCTCGCTAAAAAGACAATGCCAAGAAACTGATGCTAACATGTTCTCATAACTTTCTCTGATGTCTTTGAATGCATCACATTCCAAAATAAAATGTTTTTCTGATTCTACAGTCTCAGACGTGCAAAACGTACATACCCTTTCTTCCCAAGCTTTTTTAAGCCTTTTCCACCTTACTGTTTCACAAAATGGATGATGGAAACTCTTAAATGTTGGTTAAACTTAATTTATTGAAAGTTTCGAATCTTTTTTAAAATTAAAGATATAAAAATAATTTTGAACTTTGCTACCAAATATCAAGATAGGGATATCTTTGAATAGCAACAAACAAGGTGGAAGAGTATGTCCAAGATCAAAATGACAATGCAATGTAAAATTGGCATCCAGATGTGCACTTACAACTTCAATCTATAAGAGGGAGGGAGGGGGGGAGGCGAGGGAGGGCTCCTTTCACGAATGAAACTTGACCAAAGAAGATTTATTGTCTTCAACGTCTGGTAGGTTTAGATGCGTTAAATGGTGATATAATACGATGTAAAATTAGTCACCTTCCATGTAGTTTACATTTTATGAAACTAGAAAATTTTGATGCTTAATTTATTTATTTTTATTTTTATTTTTCTTAGATATGGCTTATAGTTTCCGTAAAGTTTTATAACGATTATTTAAATATTTCTTTTATTAGTAAAAAAATATATTTTTTATTGGTTATGCATTTTATTTCATATGTTATCAGAAAATTATTGTTTAAAATTTTAAAGATAATAATAATAAATTTAAATAATATTTAATATAATAATATTTAATGAACCATTTTTGGTAATATATATTATTGTTTATAGATATAAACGTTATGTTTACAAAAACATTAAATATTAGGTACCATTTTTAAAATGCCAAAGGCGTTGTGTCTTATAATTAAAATGAAATGGATACATTATTTATATATATATATATATATATATATAATAATAATAGAGGAGGTGGAAAGGAGCATCTTTAAATGGGATTAATTTATTCAAATCGAGAAAGCTAAAAGTAGGTAAATATAATAATAATAATAATAATAAAGTTCATCATCATTAAAGTCGAGAAACATCATTTCAATGAGGCTTGCTTCTTCCTGCAATGCACCATTGTAGACTAGAACTTACTTTTCCCAATATATGGTGTATGAGAGGTATGTGATATGGGAGACAGTGAGGGATATAGGTGCACTTTTATCCGTGATATCGAAGATATATTTAATTATGGATATATGTTTATATTTAGGTATGATACGGAAAGTATTTATATATGGATACTGTGGGGAAGGTACATTTATATATGGATATACGTTTACATTTATATATGTATTAAACTCTACCATGTATACAATTATAAGGATTCATTTTTCTATTTTTGCATTGTGTATCTGTGTAACTATATTTAGAACAATTTGCAAACTAGTTTTAAAATCAATGTGATTAATGTGATATTCTCATTCCATTTGAAGAAGTAAGTACATTATTGTAGGACAAAAAATTAATAACGGAGGTGAATATTGAAATAAAATAAGTTTAAGTTTGGTAAGGCTATAAGATTCTAGGTAGTAATATATTTATGTATTAAAATAAGTATTATTATTATTATTATTATTATTATTATATATAATCACGTATCAAAACAAATTACCATGCATTAGGATAGGGTGCTAGCGATATCACCCTCGATTTTAGTATCAGTAATACCTGCTTACAAGTAATAATAACAGTAAAACTATACCCATACGTGAGCTTGACTTTGCAAAATTATATTTATTAAATCTAAAATTATACCTCAGATTTTCATAATATTATTGTATTTCTAGGGACAACTACGATGGTAAAGACATATCAATGACGATGACATCATCAAGTAGTATTGCCATCGCTAACAACACCACTGTCATCATCACCATCACCACCACCATGACCATCATCAACACCAACCGCTTCAACACCTGAGTTAACCCTTATAATGCACTCATTAGAAGCCATTTTGGAAACATTAAAAGGCTCATCGATGGCTAATACCAAAGAAGAGAAACCTCAGCTTGAAGAAAGAAACCCAAAAGAGCCCAAAGGTTTTGATTATAGAGAATCGAAGGGAGATATTTCTAGGGAGATGTAGAAGATTAAACTCCTAGATTTTTTAGGAGGGCGAGCTGGAGAATGTGTTGAAGCATGACTAGAAGGAACGAACAGATGTTTTGTGGTAAGAGAGTACTCATCTACCTCCAAGATGAAGATTGTCGTGTTTTAGTTAAGGGAAAGTGCCTCGATTTGGTGGGGAAATCTGGAAAAATAATTACTCCTCACAATAGATAATGTTCCCTAGGAGTTGTTTGAGGAAATATTCTACACTAAACACTTGCCACCTTAATTTCAAGAGCAACAAGCCGGTGCCTTTCATATGTTAGTCCAAGGTAACAAAATTGTGGAGGAACATGAAATAAGGTTTATGGAGCTTGTGAAATATATTCATTATATAGACACTGACGAATGTCAAGCTAAGCACTTCGTATATGGATTAAATCCTCGAATCAGGGTCATGGTTAGGATGTGGAAGCCATCATTAATAGTTGAAGCAGTTGAATGTGGTTGTTATGTAGAGGAGCATCTAGGGATAAAAAGGGATGTTAGACCAACAGGGCCCTCACAGGCAGGATTTCCCATGAAGGCTCCTCAAAACTTCTTCATCCTTATGGTTATAGATTTACCCCAAGAGGAGTAAGAGCAATATCTCCCATGACTGTTAATGCTATAGCTACTGAATCATCAAACACAAGTCCATGGAAATATTGAGGAACTACTAATAGAGGAAGAAAAATGAGAGGAAGTAGCATAAGAGGATGGACTTCGGTGTCTAGAAACTCACAATCTGACTCAAGGGAACCATCCCAGGTTTATTGTTAGGGATGTGGAGGACCGCACTTTCAGCGTGATTGTTCAGAAGCCTCGCCGAATGCAATGCATCAAGTAGGAAAAGAACCATCATCAAATACCCAAGACAATCATAGAATCTATGCATTAGTCAACAATAACCAAGCAGAACATCAGTACACTATAGTGGAATTCTCAGGTACTATTAACAATATAAAAATCAAAATTTTATTTGATACTGGTGTGAGTGATAGTTTCATTTCATCATATGCATTAAATAAATGTGGGTCGGAAGCCTACAAACAAAACGATTTCAAATAGGTAGAAATGGCTTCAGGAGAACTTCAATGCGTAGAATTAACTATTGAGGAATGTAAGGTTGATCTAGGGATATTTTTGAATAAGTTAAAAGTACATGTCACGACCCTAGGAACTTACGACCTTATTATAGGGATGGATTGGTTAAAAGCTCATAAAGCATGGGTAAACTATTACAGGAAAATAATTATTTGTATAAATGATGAAGAAGAGATGATACAAGTCTAGAGTATTAAGAGGAAAGTATCTTTACGCATCATATCAACAATGAAAATGAAGTGTTTCTTAAGAAAAGGTTCTCAGTATATGCATTTCAAGAAGTAAGCAAAGAGAAAGGACTGTCACTAGAACAATATCTAGTGTTATCCGAATTTCTAGATGTTTTTCCAAAGGAATTGTTGCATATAATCATTTATGCATACATAAATGATCCCTATAGTCCTATGGAAGGATATAGCAACAAACTAGACAAATATGTGTAAACTTTCCTAATTTATATATGAAAATACAAGGTAAGATAGATGACCTACCTCACTTTAATTCTAACACCTATTGATATCGTTCTTGATATTCTCGCTTCCAAGTTCAATACTCTCTACGTCGTTGTGGATTAATATCTACAAGGAAGATCAAATAGAGACGACAAAATCATACATGGCATAATTCATTCTAACATAAACTATGTGATAGATCAAGGAGTCTCACACTAAATGAGTAATGATAGACACATTTATGGAAAGTAAACACATGATGTATTATAAATAGAATGTAAGGGAAGCATATAACCACTTAAGCCTTGATGTTGGAAGCCTCCTTTGGATGAGTTTCCAAGTCCTAGCTGGTCCTACCCAAGACCTTCAAGCACTCCTTTCTCCTTACAAAATGGGAAGCATTAGGGCATAGTTTTAGCATAGGAAGGAAACCAAGAAATAGCCAACTAGTTGTGGATAGTAGGGATCTCATTTATAGGGAAGGAGATGGATTTAAGGATCCATAAAAGGAGGGAGAGGTTCCACAACTCAAGGGAAATATCCATGAAAGTAGGATCAAGGAACAAGAATGGGAGATCTCGCTCTAATCCGTATTCACATGTAACCAAATTGTCGTTCTCGAGCCTTCTAGTAAGAGAAGCTTCTCCTCTAGTTTATGAAAAACTCCCTAAAGAGGTTTAGTGTGGGTTTTCCTTATAAAAGTTGTGCTGGTAGTGCTAAGTTAGCATAGTGCAACACATTACCAGCACGGATCATTATTAGTGCAAAATGCGTTGATCCTAGAAATTAGGTTTTTAGGAAAGTTTCTTTATAACTCTTTCAGGGAAACTTTTCTTCAGTTTTTTAGGGATGCTTCCATATATGTTTCATGGTGAATACACTGAAATCTTTTGTCATTTTGAAGCTTCAGGATATAGGATGAGAAGTGTGAAAAAATATCTTGTAACAAGGAACTACCAGGATTACCTCTTGAAAGAGAGTTGGATTTCGCAATAGAATTGAAACTTGGTACAAAACTAATCTCTAAAACACCTTATAGAATGACAACTCCAAAACTTTAGGAATTACAAATTTATTTGAAGGAACTATTGGATATAGGACACATTCAACCCAGTATTTCACCTTGGGGTGCTCCTATAATTTTTGTCAAGAAGAAGGATGGTTCCTTGTGATTATGCGTAGACTACCAAGACTTAAATCAATCTATTGTAAAGAATTGGTATCTAATGCCTTGAATTTATGACCTCTTAGACCAGATGAAAGGAGCTTCTATCTTTTCAAAAATCGACCTACGATCAGGGAATCATCAATAAGAATTAAGGAAAGTGATATCTATAAGACTGCATTCCGAACATACTTCAGGAATTACGAGGTTATCGTGGTACCATTTGGGTTGACCAATACACCAATAGTATTCATGAACCTTATGAACAACATTTTCCACAAATATCTTGATCCATTTGTACAAGTTTTCTTAGACAATATTCTCATCTACGCCAAAAATGAGAAAGAACATGAAGAGAATTTGCAAATAGTATTATCTTGCCTCATGGAACACTAGTTATATGATAAGTTATCCAAGTGTTCTTTCATGCAGAAGGAGATTAATTAATTGGGTCATATTATATCTGGTGAAGGGATCTCAGTAAAACCTGAGAAGGTAAAATCAATCATGGAATGGACGATACCGAAAAATGTGCATGAAGTATGAAGCTTTATGAGTTTAGCCGGCTACTATCAAAGGTTTGTAGAAGGATTCTCCAAAATTACAAAGCCTATCACAACTCTCCAGCGTAAAGGAGCTAGGTATGAATGCATTGAAGAATGTCATAAAGCATTCTATGAACTTAAAATATTGTTGGCCAATGCACAAATCTTACGAGTAGCAGATATGGACAAATATTTTACTGTGTGTATTGATGCATCCAAGTAATGATTAGGTGCAGTATTAATGCAAGAAAGAGGAGTAATAGCATATGCTTCAAGGAAGTTAAAGCCTCCTGAAGAACTCTACCCCACACACGATTTAGAGTTAGCCTTTGCAATGATAGCTTTAAAAATATGGAGACACTATTTAGTAGGGAGAAGCTTCCATCCAATTTTA
Source organism: Pinus taeda (assembly GCA_000404065.3). NCBI lineage: Eukaryota > Viridiplantae > Streptophyta > Pinopsida > Pinales > Pinaceae > Pinus > Pinus taeda. Next base: position 7,993 of record APFE031734036.1, on the reverse strand, counting down.
CAATATATGTTTACTCAAAGGGACTTGAATACTAGGCAAAGACAATGGAGTGAATTCCTAAGTGAGTATGACTTTGGAATTTCATACATTAAAGGAAAAGAGAAAGTAGTGGTAGATGATTTAAGTAGAAGAACTCATATATTTTCCCTCATACCTATCAAGGTAGACTTGAAGAAACGAGTACTAGAACACCTCTTGAGAGATAGTTGGTATTTAAAAGTAAGATATGCACCTAATAGTAGAAATCCAAAGGAACCTAAGTTTTAGGGATATGAAATAGAAGATGATGGAATTTTTTGATTCCATGGAAGGATGTACATTCCTAATAATGGGGATGTTTGATACACCATCCTTAAGGAATCCCACAAAGCATTGTATTATGCACATCTTGGAGTAAAGAAAATGTATGCTGATATAAGGAAACCCTTATTTTGGATAGGAATGAAACATGATATTTTCCAATTCATTACAAAATGTCTTGAATGTCAGCAAGTGAAGGCTGACCATTGTCATCTAAGAGATCTCCTACAACCTCACGACATACCTATGGCCAAATGGGAGATAATTTCCATGGATTTTATCGTCGGGCTACCTCTTACTCCACAAAGGCATAATGCCATTCTGGTTGTGGTGGGTAAATTAACAAAAAGCACCCATTTCATTCCCGTAAGAGATACTTATGAAGTTACTGACGTAGCTAAGGTATTTATAAACAAATTTATCATATTTCATGGAGTACCTAAGAAGATCATATCAGATAGAGATCCATGAATTAATTCAATATTTTAGACTTATATGCAGTTAGCCTTAGGAACTCAATTGAATTTAAGTACAAGTTATCATCTTGAAACTAATGGGAAAACATAAATGGTGAACCAAGTACTAGAAGATATGTTGAGGATATACGATATGGAACAATAAACACACTGGGAAAACTACTTTCCCTTAGTTGAATTTGCATACAATAGAAATTGCCACAGTTCAATTGGAATGCCTCCACTTGAAGCATTGTACAGTAGACCTTGCAGGACATCATTAAGTTGGGACATGTTAGAATATCAAGTGATAGTGGGGCCATAATTAATTCAAGAGATGGAGGAATAGGTAAAACAAATTAGACAATGGTTGAAAGAGGCACAATATAGAAGAAAAAAAAATTATGTTGATGCTCACAGGACAAATGGGAATTATTAATTAGGAGATCAAGTTTTCATCCGCATCAGACCCAATAAAAGCACCATCGGTTTGGAAAAGAAACAAAGTTATCATTCGATTTATTGGGCCATTCAAGGTTATGGAAAAAGTTGGACATGTCACCTATCGTATTGCACTACCACCCCACTTGCATAAAGTTCATAATGTATTTCATGTATCTGTATTAAGACGTTACATAGTTGACAAATCTCATAACCATTAATGGAAGGAATTGCAGGTATAAGACGAAGGAACCATTTAGGTCGAACCATTATATATACTAGAACGTAGGGTTTAACATGTGAGGAATCACCTAGTATACCAAGATAAGGTTAAATGGGATAAGTATAGCCTTGGATCATCTACCTAGGAAGATTCAAAGACCATATGCCAAAAATATCCCAACTTGTGTCGATTTTGATGAACTTTAAACCTTAATTTGTATATATTTACCTTATTTGAATTGGATACTTAAGACTATTATTTTGGAATATCACATGTAAAAATGAATTTTTATGTTACTGGAACATGATATATGTTATTTTCTTAATTCTATTGGTACGTGGATACCAATATGAAATATGTTATTTAAATTAACATTGTTGAAATATGGATACCAATATGAAGTTTAGTATTTGATTAACCTTGTTATGAAATCTAAATTATGAATTATGTTATGGACGAGATATCTATAATTTTATTTCATTCCCTCACATCGACATGATTGATGAGATGGAAATAAAATAATGACTACATTTTAATATAAAAATTAACTTACAAATATATGGGCTAGATATGGGCAAGTACATTATGTAAACGTAAAGATCAATATTATAGATAGAAACATATATTAAATACATAATTTATTTATATTTAAATACAATTTATTTGAATATATTTATACATATGTTAGAATATGTGGACAAGTGTTTACATTTCAGATAACATTGTTACCAAAATGACCATGTGATGAAAAAATTTCAAGAATAATTAAAGCTCAATGAGATTCCATGATAGGGTGTTGACCCTCGCCCTACGAGGAAGGGTGGAGGTGTTTCCCACTGTCTGTCCTCCAAAACATGGAGTGATGGGAGGACTATGTGAATCAAGCCTCCCTAGATGTGTGATGATGATTGTTAGATGCCTACAGGGTAAACATGTCGATATAGTCGACATTGTCACCCTTTATATTTATGAATGGGTAGCTCAGTATAGCTGACACCATGGCATATCCCAGTAGAGGACAAATAGGATGGGAGCGGAAGAGATCTGGGAAGGACAAAATGATTTTGGAATAGCTTGGGAACCTGAGTGAGAAGGGCTTGGCTATTAAAATTATAACCAATAAATGATCAAAATACAAATTTTAAGTGTCCTCACAAATATAAATGAAAATTCAATCATAGGTCACAATCCTTACACACCCTAAAATACTTATCGACATACTATATAAACCCTAACTTCAGGATAGATTTTTAAGGAGGGGTGTATGTAGTGACCTGTCTACAATTATAGACATGATGTGAACATTAGCGTGCATACAACGATTCATATGATAGCTACATATGCATGACCCACATGTTTGCACTAGTATACATACCAACTAATATTGAAAAAATATCTAAGTTAGGTTAATAAAATAATTATCAAATTAAATTCCTAACTCACCATAATATAATGAATATATCAAGTGGGAGCTTTGATATATACCCCACACACACACACACACACACATATAATACAAATTAAATTGAATTGAATTACAATAAAAATAAAGTACAATTATTAATTATTTATAAATAAAATAGTTAACTTATTTACAAAACATTATATTAACTACGAAAAAGAAAACAATAATATAAAACCTAATTAATCCAAAGAAATAAATGTGGCAAGCTCAATTCCACAAGTCACGTAATATACATATACCTATTTAAACGCGGGAAGAAAGAGAGATGAGAACCATAAAAAAACATTACAGGTGGCAAATAATGAAGAGGAGACAAGAAGATAATAAGCAAGGGCGTTTGAGAGCTGAGATGGTGAAATTGAGCTTATAAAAGGAGATTTTACAGAGGAAATGGGGGAGGAGATTTTTACAGAGAAGAGGTGTTTCTTAAAAAAGTGATTACAGAGGGAATTGAGCTTTAATTATTCTTTAAATTTTGGGCACAAGGGCCAAAGTACTTCAAATTTGAAGTACTTTGGTGTTGGGTATTGAGATTGTGCTCTGGTTTGCAAGGAGGTTTTGAATGTTTTGGTAACAAAGGAGCAGGAGCGAGAGCCACAACAGATGGAAAACATCTTCAACCACAGAAATCTAGGTAGGTACTCAATCACAAAATTTAGAAATTATGATTTAGAAATTACACAATCAGTAGTATACTCTAAGCATTAATTTTTGCCATATTCCATTAAATCCCTAATTTAAGGTTTCATAATTGGTATCATATGTTTCATATCGTTATAATTTATCTATTTCTGAATTGGGGGTTTTACACAAAGAGGGTTCTCTCTTATGAAATCTTCTAGATCTTAGGCTAGGTATATAGATAAAGGTAGAATAATTTTAATATTTTGATGACATGGGAGAGGGGAAATCCATTGGGAAATCCTATGATTGGAAAATATAGAATCCTTAGGCAGGGGCAAGGTAGGCAATCCTTTATGGTGTCTTTGCCAAATTTCTTTGTAGATAGGTTAGTAGAGGAATAATTTAATTGATAATATCTAAAGCATCGAGCTGAGGATGAACTTTAGATATTATGGTGGAGGAAAAAACACTGAAATGTCTAGTAACTTATAATAAAGCACTTGAATGTGAATTCTGAAATAAATTTATTTAACTGGACACTTAAGACATAACGTTTAAGAATGACCGTAATACAAGATAACAAAACAAGATATAAACATCACCATAAATGATTAACATAGGAATCCCTGAACAAGTAGACTTCAACCTTCATCATTCACTGATTTTTTTTTTTAAATAGAACTACACAATGCACAATGTCTTCTCTCTATCACACACAAACTCACCTCTCATATAAATTTACAAAATATAAAGGAAAAAATCTTTCTCAAGCTAAGGAGGTCGATTTCAACAATTTCCCCAAAGATAGAGTCATTGACATTAAGATTTAGAACTACCTTTTAGGAAATAGGGATCAAATATCTGGAAACTAGGGGTCAAATATTAGATCATATCTATTGAGTAGTAATATTTGTTATAAAACTGAATGAGGTTTTTGTAGATGAGCTTGTTATTGAGAGAAACATATCTCTGTTTCTGAAAATTATTCTCCATCTCCTCAGAATCCGCGCCCAAAGATCATGACTAAAACAAGAAATGATGAATTCTAAAAAATAGGTTGTAAAAATTCATTCGAATCTTCCAATATATGACACTTTTGAAGAAACTGAATGCAATTTTTGTTATTTAATCTTGAAGTTGACTGCTAAAGCAGTAAAAAACACAGCAAAAATGCAGCAAATTTGTCATTTGTCAAATTGAGCATTTCCTTCAACTTTAATTGAGCCAAATCAATTGCATATGATGTAGGGAGCTTCATCAACCTCTTCAGGACCTTCAAACCCCTTATTTTTTTTCTTTATACCACAACCTTTCAGTGGGAATGCAAAACATCTCATGTAGTATAAACACAACAAGTCCTCATTTGGTATCTAGGGCATCTTAGGAGGATGAATAAATAAATAGATGGATTTTTGAAATAAAAAACATGTCTTTATAACCCTCCATGCGGTCCAGAAATTTATTAAAGTGTAATGATGACTTTTCACATTTAAAAATGTCCAAGCGCAACACAAAGGAGAAGCGTACCAACAAACTTACACCTTTCGTACTTGCAAATGGTGACACGGATATGACATACAATCTGATTTGATTATGTAATTGTTTGAGAAGACATCACTAACTTGTCCCAATGATGAAATACCAAACCCACTATTACCATTGTCCATGACTTGGATGACACATTAACCCTAGACATACTAAACCTAGAATTTTCATGAAAATGCTAACTTGATATCTTTCATCACTCAAAAAATTTAATATATCCTATCCTAAATTGACTCTAAAGACTTGATCTCACACAAAAACTAAGGACTTGATATTTATGAGATTAAAACAACACTTTTACAATTTGACCAAAATGATGAAAATATTAAACCCGACTTTGATTATTATAGCATATGACTCTAACAATAATGACCAAACCAATATTATCAACCTTAAAAATATAAAATCAACTAAGATTGTTCATCGTCTTAAATTCCAAACCAAAACTAATATCAAAGCTATAAAATTTCCTACTAGTTCCACCATCAAACTTTTCAATCTAGGAGCCAAGTAGAGCTCACAACCAAATATCAGGTTACAACCTTATCTATTGTCATGTTAACAACTTTCATTAAGAAATATCAAACTTCATCAAGCCATCCACATAATCATAACATGAATTATACATCAAGGATAAGTCGTATAAGTTTCATCCATTCATTGTGATATTTTTGCAATAAAAATGAGTGTATAATGAATCATTACAATTTACTCTTCAACCAATGTTTCATTGCCAATGATTCCAATAAATAATCAATTATTGAATACCAATATTTATCACTGAGAGTTATTATGCCCATGTTGTCAAGTACTAAATATGATCAAAACTCTAACTTGTCATCACTATGAATTCAATCAAGATATAAGCCAAAACATATCTATGAATTGTCAAGCTTCATGTCAAAATCCTAAGACATCATCAATTATCTAAGCTAATATTTCTCATCTATACTAAGTCAATTCAATAAGCCAAATCTTGTTAAACCCTTTCAGTTGTTACCAAATATTGTCATATACTAGTTCCAATGATAAGATATTGCTATGCATGTTCTAGTCCTCTGCAAACACAAGATTAGAAAATACATTCAATTCTCTATAATATGTTAAACATTATGTAGATCTTAAAAACTTCCCTACTCATCCATCACCAGCTCCATGTTTGTTTGTCATACTCCTAGTGCGTGCCTAGTCTTATGCATAAGATTTTAGTTTTTGTGTCCTACAAACTCAACCACACTCATAGGCATTCTTCTATGCAGTTGGGAGGCTTATAACCACACCCTTAATTCTTTCTCCCAACGGTTAAGGCTTGGAATAGGATAAACCTTCTTTTCTTAGTTCATAACTTACCAAAAACCTTTTTCCACAACATCATATGTTTATTCATGACCAAAATTCTTCCTTCTGCAGACATGTATCTTCTTTTCAAATAATAATAGGTGTTAAAATCTCATGAAAGGTTTCTCCCTTTGAATGGGAATCCACTTCAATCATCATCATCATTCAAAATGTTAACCTATCTATCATAATATTGTCATGAATCAACAATATTGTTAGGTCAAAGAGTCAAACTGTATCAGGTTCTAAAACATATATTCATCATAATCATCAACAACTTCATTGTCACATATGCACATGGTATCAAATATTCATCAAGGGTTAGTGTCATATAATTAGGGAAGCTAACAAGTGTATCATCATACTTCAAGGATCATAATCACTACATCAATTATTTATCATATTACTCGATCACAAAGTTAGGGCATCCAATTGCTTCATACTGTCAAATTTACTACCTTTATCAAAACCTAACCATGGTCAATAGGAATATCCTGAGCATTAATCTTACTGTTACACTTTTATCATCAAGGTTACCATGCTTATCACAAGCATTAAGAATAGTATCAAGTAAAATATATCAAAATCAATGCATCTAGGAAATTCATCATGTCCAAAATGCACCAATACATCGTATGTGTCAGATATCAAACTTACTTTCATATGTATGTGTGAGTCATTTATTAAGTTGATGTTCTTATCATACCTTAGGTCTTGACTATCCATCCAACTTAATAGCTTAAACAACACTGAAACAATACACTATACATACCTCAAAGTATTCAGATACCCATGCAACTTGTAGCTCTTTCTTGCATATTGTAACTCTTGGATGCTACTTTGAAACCTTTTCATCATGTACCACCAATTCTTTTCTACCTGCACTAAATTTTATTTCATACACCTTAGATTATCCTCAAAGGGATCTACTTATCACATCTCATCTAGAGGTATTAATATACTCAAATATGCAAAAAGTATAAGAAATAATCAAAATAATAAGTCAAAACAAGAATAGTGTCGCAAAGAAATAACATAAATTTGAAAGGTACTTATATTTAACAAGAAGTGATCATCTCCCTCTTGAGCCATCATTTAAGAGTTAGTACTATCCATTATCCATGTAAAAATTTTTCCTTCAATGGTTCCATTGACCTCATCAACAATCAAGCCTAATTGAGGTTATCCCATCTAGGGTTACAAGTGCTAGAACAACTTCTTATTGATCATGATAAGGTTTCAAAAATTCAAAGCTCAAGCCTTTATCTTATTCCAAGTTTCTTCCAAACCCTAACCACATGATATTCATCATGTTGGGTTGTGTTATATTCTTTCCACGACTAACCTACGTAGTGAACCGGGGGTTAGAGGGGGGCTGGAGCCCCCCCTTCATTGCGCTGACTGCGCAGCGGGGGGTTTGAGGGGGGCGGACGGGGTTCGGGGCAGCGCCCCGAGAAAATTTTTTTTTGGACCCTATATTAGGTTGGGCAAACATACCTATGGTTTTGGATGCGATGGTTTTCGGTCCATGGTATTGGATGCTTCGGCATGTATAAATATGTATCGTAACATTGAAAGGAATATAATGAAAAATCAAGCTGG